>WSFP011454115.1:0-19464 GCA_009831015.1 Picea engelmannii
TGGTATTTGGTAAACAAATTCTCCTGCCCATAGAATTTCAGATTCATACATTCCGCCTAGCAGCAGAGTTGGGGTTGGATTTGAGTGAAGCACAGAAACAGAGGGTCATGCAACTTAATGAATTGGGAGAAATGAGGCAGGATTCTCTTCAAAGGACCATCCTTGTGCAAAGTCAATGCAACAAGTGGCATGACAAGTACATCAAGAAAAAGCATTTTCAACCAGGGGATTGAGCACTACTTTTCGATACCAAATACAAAACTTTCAAAGGGAAACTTACAACAAGATGGTTGGGACCTTATGAAGTAGAAACTGTTTTTTATAACGGTTCTGTCAGGATTAAAACCATAGATGATTCTTAGAACTCCTTTGTAGTAAATGGACATCGATTGAAAGTGTACAATAAACCCTTGTCAAAAGATGATTTCTTATAGGAAGTGGCCAAGCAAATAGAACTAAAGATAGTAGGAGAAGATTCTTCTCCTCCTGCTGATCTTTGATCATTCATACTGTTTTAAAATTATGTAAATAATAGATTTTAGCAGAAAAAAATAAAAATAAAAAAAATCAAATAATATAAAAGAAAAAAACATTTATTTTCTTTTCTTTGGATACATTGATCTTTTATTTTCACTTTTACAGGTTTTTCAGAGCAAGTACAGAATTGAACTTTATCACTCTCTCGCAACAGGTAAGAAGGTAAGACTGTTTTATTTCATGAAATTTTCTTATCAATATAACTGACTTGTTCTGAAACAAATAAATTTGAGCTTGTTTGCTCCCTTTGACTGCTCATTAAAGTATGAAAGGGGAATTTATCAGGAAGGATTATTCTTTACCAGACCTGGTGAATTATTATGGGAAAGAAACCCCCTAGAGTCTTCTTTTAGCATTTCCTCAGACTCTCCAAACATGAGGAAGCAATGAGCATGTACTAACTTGGGCTCATAAAATCCACAAGTAAGTGATTACTGTTCCGAAAAATTGTGTCTGCAAGATTTTTATCTGCACTCCTATTGGATGATGTGGAATATGTTAAGGTCCACCTTCCAACAAATCTCACTCCATCGACATTAGCACCTTATCTGGAGAAGATATTAGAGATTATTTATCACCCTGGACTCTGCATGCCTCAATGGCAGATGTCCTTGCTGACAACCCTGGGAATACACCAATGTCTCTTGGTTGATAGATCGTACAGGTGACTCGACACCAACACATCTATTCGTACCTGTTAGGATGTGTTGTAGGTACCTTGAGGCCCATTGACATCACTGGTGGGTCATCTCGCATCGGTTAACGACATTCATTAATGGACGGTAATCCGATGATTTCTGTTTGTGTTCGACTCCAGAACAATCATTCACACAAACCAGAATTGTACCAGGAGTTAGAAGCTTTGAAGTTGTTGAAGACATGATTTCAGTTGATCTTTTTCAGGACAAAATAAAAGCCAGGTTCAGGAATCCTCATCAAATAATTTGCTACTATAAACAGGAAGTTTTTCTCAGCAGGATATATTGGGTAAAATTTCTCTGCAGATTCCTGAGTGTTACCAAAGTACCAGTCAGTACCAACACAGAGTTCATCAGTTACAGGGTCATCAGAAGTACCAGAACCACTACCATTTTCGCGCCCTTCATATCCAGACTTGACTTCAAAAGAAAAATTATATAGCAAGAAATGCATAACGATGGGGATAGGTAACTTAACTCAGGTATGCTTAGTTCGTGTTGATTTACTGTATTAATTTCCATATTAATAGTTTGAACTAAGGATGCCTTGTTTACTCCATAATGTTTAATCATACCCACGACCTGTACCTAATGAATCAACCCACCTCAACATTTCATAACATAAAAATGCACCACATTACCGGAGCTGAGTTCGACATGACTCGGATATAATGACACTCTGCATTCAGGTACGGCTATCATTATTTTTTTTTACACACCATCGATCCCCACGACAATTCAAATGTTCTCCAATGATTTTCCTCCCGACTACATCCTTCATCACATTCTCTTCCTTCGTCACCCTCATCCAAATTTCGCTTCTCACACAGAGACCTTCTCTGTGATATCAAGTGGAACCATGTTGGCAAATCGCCATGAACCGGAAACATATGCACACTTAGAGGCCCTTCCAGAATATGAGGCAACCAAAGATATTTTTAAGAAAGCAGGTTGGGAGCTATTTCTGAAGAAATTCGATGGATATAATGATGCAATTACGTTCCAGTTTGCTCTGCATTTTGAGGGTGGGTTCGCTAAAGTGGGCGAGCTCGAGTTCGAAGTCACGGAGAAGTTCATTTTAGAGGAAATTCAATTTCCCACCACTGGCCAGAGATGGACAAAGGGTCAGCCTGTTGACAAACAGCTCTGCACTCAGCTTTTGAAACCACAGTACCGGGAAACACAGTGGTCCGAGGGAACATCGCAGTCATGGTTGGAACCACAGTGGGCTCAATTGTTAGCCATCCTCCAACGTTATCTCACGTGTGAAGGATGGTACACCATCGTATTTCCTTGCCATGCCCGACTCCTGTTACACTTCAAAGGTAATCATCTGAACATACCCTTATTTCTGTTGAAAATTTTAAAAAAGATGGTCGAACAGGTACGAAAGGCCAAAGATTTTTGTGGAAGTCTATTTCATTTCGGTCTAATTAAGATATTGATTAAGTCTGCACTGTCCAAGAAGCAAGAAACCTGGGATATGTTCATTTTAAAAACCCTAGCCTCTGCCAAGTCTAAAGATAGGAGCATTAAGCATGCTCCCCCACAGAAGAAGTTGAACACTAGGAAAAGGAGGGTTAAAACCCTGACCAAAGTCTGTGCTAACCCTGAGAACATACCCGATAGCACAATTGAAGCCAGTACTGGAGACCTTGATCCAGAACATGCTCATGGGTCTGAAGGAGTGGAAACCAATGACGAAATTGTGAAGAATACTACTCCGACAGAGGCAGATGCTAGAATTCAGAGTTCTTCCCTAGCTGCTGAGAAAATAATCGACATGGAAGAACTGGTAGAGTTGACTGACAAACCTAGGAGAAATCCGAAATGAAAATGCAAAAGCACATTGTAAGGAATGGATAACTCTGTGCCCAGTTACCCACCACAGGAGAGGTTAGAAAGTGTGGATGACCATGAGGAGGCTCTAAAGCCGTCTGAAATGACTTGGACTCTGTCCCAATTAATTCGAAAGACTCGTAAAATGGATCGGCAGGTTACTGCGCCTAAAGGAATTGAGAAGAATGAGCCAATTCGAGTACAAACAGGTACCCCTGCTCGGATACAAAGAAAGTTCACCCCTGAACCTAGTCCAGCTGACAATCCCGATCCAGTTGACACCTCTGAACTCATTCCAGCTCATCCAGATCCAGTTGACACCTATGAATGAAGTCCAAATGCATTCACTCCCGAATTCAGTTCAGACCATAATTCCGATAGATTTAACACCCCTGCTCAAAGTCCAGATGAGTTCACTCATGCATCTAGTCCTCAACCACAACCAGGGCAGGATCAAACGTTTGAAACCTATTGTGAAATTTCCTCCAGTCGATCCTTGAAACCAATGGTAGCGAGACTAGAAAGCAGGAACAACAGGTTGAAAGAGAAGCTACATGAGTACACTGTATTGGATCGACATATAAAAACAAAGAATGAACTCATGAAAGTCAAGGTGACTAATCTCTTGTCCAAAATTGACAGATTGAAACAGAGGAATAAGGGTCTTTTCCAAAGGAACAAGAAACTATAGAAGACTTCCAGAAAGCATATTATAATCAACCGAGTCCTCAAGAAAGAAGTCAGAAATATGAAGAAACAAGAGAGGTTACAAATGTTGGTTGCAGCTGCTGCAACACTCTAATTGCTATCAGTCTTTGACTTTTCTTTTTGTTGCCTGAGGACAGGCAAAGACTTCAGTTTGGGGGCATGTTGGTCTCTAGTTTTGATCATGTTTTTTCCTATATTATATCACATAGACCTCCATTTCCATACCCAGTACCACTCCCTTTTGGCCTTGTTATGACATACTTGACATCTCTTTACCACTCAATGGGGTTACTCAAGGTATTTTTACGTTTCAAGTTATTTTTATGAATTTTGATGCTTTAAATTAACATTGAAACTAATATGGCTTGAGTTAGGTACTATTTCTATTTTAAACAGGATTTGCCAGTACCAGGTACCAGCTTGTACCCCGTGGAGATACCAACGAAGTTGCTCAAGATCCGCGCATTATGGCCAGAGTGGGAGACAACGAGATTTACATGACAGATGGAGTCATCGCTCATATGATGATTGAAGGCACACTGATAGAACTGAGTTGTTAATATTTCATGATTCACACTTTGTGACACTACGTGTCATGAAGATGTGAAGATTGTTTTTAAACTTGATTTCAAGCTATTTTCGGATCGGGGATCCGTTTGAATTTATGTATTTTTTGCTTTATACTGTTATGGAGGAGGATCTATATATAAACAGAAGATCACTCCTAAGAACGGTTAGAGTATGTTATGCTATGACACACATTTCTGGATACAATTTACTGTTGTGTTATGTTACTGTACTGCCATCTGATTTGAGTTAGCTTTCTGAGTAAATGGATCGTGAAGTATACACAGTGGTTGCGTAGAATGATATAGTTAGTTCTGGTTGTTCCTTACAACGTTTGTACCTTTTGGTTGGGCCCACCAAACAGGTTCAAGTCGTTGCTTTACTCTGTCTTAGATTTAGTCCATTTCCGTGTTTTAGTATTTGCATGCATGATAGCTTAAAGTTTAATAATTAACTTGTTCAGAATCGTGCTTAATTATTCTTCAACTATATCATTTCCAGTATGCTGATATCTGCTACGTTGATGAGTATTGAACGCATGACTGATTCCTGTAGAGTTTAGAGTACGAACTATGATTGCATTGATTCCATTTTTTAATTCGAACATAACTTAGAGTTTGAATGTACTCTGCTTTGTTAGATAGTTAGGCTACTCTGCTTAGTTAGGATAGTTAGGTTGAAATTAAATTAGAGGAAGCTTCCGGTACCAGTAGGGTAAGTAGGGCATTTCTTTGTTTTCCTGTAGACAGATTTAGATTTATTTTTGATGTTTAGATTAAATGCATTTTAAGAAATACTTTTTCTGTCATGGCTTAAATAGAAGTGGTGATGATGGATGATTAAAGGTAGTGGTAGATAGTCTTATGAAATTCCATTAGAGTAGGAATAGAAGCACCAACATTTAAGAATAGGACTGTTTTCTGTTGATAAATTAAATAGGAGATTATAAGTTTCAGGATAGTCATTAGGATTCAGTTTCTTAGAGTGAGTTTGTGTTTTCTTCTAAAGATAGTTTTTAGATAGGGATTAGAATCTTACCCGCACATACAGTGTAGCAGCTCGAATTTTACTTACCCTGGTTTGACAATTCAGTGTTTCGGGTCATTAAAATCTTTAATATCGCAGCCTAATAGACTCCTAAATCCCGAAGCTATGGAGTGTCGAAGTTGTTTCTTTTGAAATTTTAAGTCCCAGGATTTGGCCAAAGGTCATGTGAAGACTTTAATGGATCAAGGAAAACCTCACGAACACGAGTTTTCACGTAGGTAAGGAAGAAAAGGCTTGTGGTAAAGGATTCTGGGGGTTATGTGGGGATCCAAGAGCCATTGTAACTTCTATGGAAATCGATCCTAGACCGGGAGGTCGTGCGAACCCTCAAAGGAGGGGAGGAGGTTTGTATCAAGTGGTATCAGATCACTGGAATAAGCTCTCTGAAAAAGAAAAATTTAAAATCATGCCGCCAAGGAGACAGAGGGAGAGGCTTGTTGTCAATGCATCCATGGAGGAAGAAATGAGACAACTTCGTGTGAGGTTAGATGCCATGGAAACAACATAAAGAAGAGAATCAAAGGTTGGTGTTGTCAGTGAAGTTGAAAGTGAAGGTGTAGAAGCATAAGAAGAAGTTGTAGGAGAACAAGTAGCAGATGAGCGATTGTTGAGAGTTGTTGTCAAGTGAGGAGCTAGAGAAAAATGGAAGTCTCTATGTATGAAGGTAATTTGGATGTGTTATAGCTACTTGACTAGATAAGTTCTTTAGAAAAGTACTTTAAATATGAGGAGATTGATGATGAGAAGAATGTAAATCATGCAGTGATCAAATTGAAGGGACATGCAACTTTATGGTGGGACGCGTTGCAAGCCGATAGAAGGAGGAAAGGTAATTCCAAGATTAAGAATTGGCATAGAATGGTAGATAAGCTCAAGGATAAATTCATACCCAAGGATTATCTGTTGAATCTATTCATAAATTTGCATAATCTGAGACAAAAAGGCTTGTCAGTGAAGGAGTACACTAAAGAGTTTTATAAGTTGAATATAAAGGTAGGACATAGGGATAATGATGAAGGAAAAGTTTCTATGTATATAAATGGATTGAGATATGAGATCCAAGATGAGATTAGTATGATGAAAATGAGGACAATATAAGATGATTATCAGGAAGATCTGAAGAAAAAAAAAAAACTGACAAGGAAGCAGAGTGAGAGGAACAAGGGGAGGAGTCCTAACAGAGGAAGAGGAATCATCAGAGAAAAGTTCTAGAAATTCATAGGAGAAGATGGATGATTAAAAAATTAGACAAAGAAAGGAGGAAGGTATATAGGAGGAAACTCTAGAGGAAGAAATCATTTTCCGAGAGGTAGAGGAAGAGGGAGAGGAGGAGAAGTGATGTGTTATGCTTGTGGAAAAACATGGCACATGTCTTGGGAATGTCCTGAAAGCAAAAATGCAGGAGTTAAGGAATATCACATTTCTTAGGCACAACAGAGGAATGTGGAGACATACATGAAAGCAAAGGTAGCTGAAAAAGGAAGATCATTCATGATGAGGAAAGCTTCCGTAAAGGTAGAGAAAGAGGTAAGAGAACCAATTTAGAGAAACAATATGTTCAAAACTGCTTGCAAGACTAAATACAGAGTATGAAAGTTGATCATAGATAGTGGAAGAAATGACAACTTGGTATCTATGAAGATGGTGGAAAAGCTAAAGTTGGAGATGAAAACACATATGAATCCGTACAGGGTTTTGTGGTTGAATAAAGGACATCGAGTCATGTTAAGTCAATAGTGTAAGGTTGAGTTTAAAATAGGTAGTTATAGGGATGAAGCTTAATGTGATGTCATACCCATGTATGTTTGTCATGTTATGTTGGGGAGACCATGGCAACATGAAAGGAATTTCATACATGATGGGAGGAAGAATAGTTATACCCTTGAGAAAAAGGGATGTAAGCATATTTTGCTTCCAATAGAGGATAAATGAGTCCAATAGGAGGTTATTCCTAGTATACTTCTCATGAGTGCGAAGGAGCTCTTGAAATAAGTCAAGAAAGACCAGGAAATGCAGTTGACTATTATAGGTAATTTGAGAGTCATCCTTAAAATAACTTCTATGAATGATTTTCCTATAAAATTTCAGGAATTATTGGATGCATTTATTGACATTGTGGTGGATGAGTTACCTCATAATTTACCATCTATCGGAAGTATCGGTCACCATATTTACCTTATTCTAGGAGAAAGTTTTCCGAACAAATAAACATACAATTTGACCCCCCAAGAGAATGAAGAGGTAAAGGAGAAGGTTCAAAAGTTGTTGGATAAATCTTTGATCAGATAAAGCTTGAGAGCGTGTGCAGTACCAACTATGTCGAGTCCAAAGAAAGATGGAGGTTGGAGAATGTGCACAGATTCTAGAGTTGTCAACAAGATAACCATGAGGTATATATTTCCTTTACCCAAAATGGATGATTTGATGGATTGTTTGAGTGGAGCTAGTTATTTTTCCAATATAGACTTGAAGAGTGGTTATCATCAGATAAGAATGAGAGAGGGAGATGAATAGAATAAAATATTCAAAACAAATGAACAATTGTATGAGTGGTTTCTTATGTCATTTGGCTTAATGAATGATCCAAGTACATTCATGAGGTTAATGAATGACCTTCTCAGATATTTTATTTGGAAGTTTGTGATTGTGTATTAAGATGACATTCTAGTTTTTGATAAGACTATAGAGGATCATTTAAGACACTTGAAGATGGCATTGAGAAGGTTGCAGTGAGAAACATTGTTGGTGAATTGAAGAAATGTTCTTTTATGAAAACATAACTTTTGTATTTGGGATTTGTAATCTCTTCAAACAAATTGAAGATGGATCCAAAAAAGTCGAGGGCTATAAGAGAGTGGCCTTCTCCAAAAAGTGTGTTTGAGGTAAGAATTTTTCATGAGTTGGCGAGTTTTTATAGAAAGTTCATTAGGAATTTAAACAATATTTGTGAATACTCAATACTATAAGGAATGAGCATAGTTCTTTTGATTGGACAAAAGAATCTGAGAAAGGATTTAGAGTGTTGAAAGAAAATATAATATAACAACCTATCTTAGTTCTGCCAATCTTTATAAAGACTTTCTAGGTTAAGTGTGATGCAAGTTGAGTGGCATTGGCATAGTCTTGAGTGAGGATGATAAGCATGTTTGTTATTTCAGTGAGAATATGAATCATGTAAGAAGAATTGTTCGACATATGACAAGGAAATTTATGCTATAATTCAATCTTTGAAAAAGTGTAGTCATCATCTCATGCCAAAGGAGTTTTTTTTGTATACTGACAATCATGCTTTGTAAATCATAACCAGACAAGAGAAATTGAACCAGAGACATGACAAATGGGTAGAATTCATGTAGAATTTTTCTTTTTTGATTAAACATATTAATGGGAGTGATAACAAAGTTGCAGACGCTTTAAGCAAGAGATGTTTAATGTTGCAGGAATTCCAAGTGGAGACTTTTGGATTTGAACACCTCAAGTAGATGTACCAAGAATACCCAGACTTCAAGGAAGCTTATGAAGCATGTGAAAATCAGTTGTTGAGGGATAGATATCAATGGATGGAGTATATGATCCAAGAAGGACTATTATTCAAAGGAAGTCGATTGTGTATCCCAAGATGCTCAATGAGGGAAAATTTCTTAAAGGCGAAACATAGTGAAGGATTGGCTGGACACTTTGGCCATCATAAAAAATATGCGCAGTTGATTTCTTATTATTATTGGCCATGTATGAGGTCTAATGTGAAGAAGTTTGTGGAAAAAAGAATAATTTTCCCGTATGTCAAAGGAAATCATCAAAACACTGAATTTTATCAACCATTAACTATTCCAGACAAGTCATGGGATGCTATAAGTATGGATTTTGCTCTAGGATTTCCAAGAACCCATAAGGGGAATGATTCAGTCTTTGTTATGGTTGATAGATTTTCAAAGATGGCACATTTTATACCATGTCAAAAAATCAATGATGCTACCGACATAGTGAATTTGTTTTTCAGAGATTGTGAGATTGTTGTTGGAGTTAGTTCCCACACACCTAGGATTTCTTTTTCCTAAGGTTTTTCCTTATTTATTAGTCATTATTCAGTATCCTACATTTTAGGAAGAATATTCCTCTAGGGATAATATTCTCTTTAGTTTTCACTTCAGTTTGATCAGTTGAGTGGAGTCTAGATGCTACATCGGTATTGTCACCATGGATCATTAGGATCATCACTAGCTAATGCACATTGTCCTTTGGATCATTACCAGACTAGTGCATTATCCATGATTTCTTGATCTCCTCTTCACTTCACTCTATTTCAGTCAGCTAACTGAATACTGATAGACTAAGTTAACTCAGCTAGTTGTCACTTCACTCCCGTAACTTCCTGAGAGACTATATTAAGTGGAAATTTACTCCCGTTACTACTAGTGTGTGTCCAGATCACTCTAGACCACCACTATGGTGCATTGGCTTCTCCTCCAGTGCGCATTGGTTGAGTTATACAGAGTATATCATGTGTAAATTATTAATTATTCATTCGGTTAATGAGAATTATTCCATTGTTTCTCTCTTTCTTCTTCTTTATCAATTTCTCTCTCCAAATGTGTTTTTTATTTTCTAGCTAGATCTATTCTGTGTAGTTTCAACACATTTACAATTTTATGGGTTACCCAGGAGTATAGTCTCAGACATATGTACCAAATTTTGGGGACATTTTTGGAGGACTTTGTGGAAGAAGTTGGGATCAAATTTGTCTTTTAGTTCAACATATCACCCTCAAACAAATGGACAGACTGAGGTAGTGAATATACTTTTAGGTAATCTACTAAGGATTTTGGTAACTGAACATAACAATCAGTGGGATCAAGTTTTACCTCAAGCGAAGTTTCCATATAACAACTTAGGAAATAGGAGTATTGGTAAGAGTCCATTCCAAATAGTATATGGAATGCATCCAAGAGGAATTTTAGAATCAAGACATTTGGGAAAGACCGAATTTTCAAGTGCGAGAGATGAGGATTTTTCTGTAGAGATGTAGAAGTTGCATGATCAAATCAAAAGACAACTATAGGATATAAGCTAGAGATACAAGGACATAGTAGACTAGAAAAGAAAAGTGGTAAATTTTGAGATCGGATATCAAGTCTTGGAACACCCGAGGAAGGAAATATTTCCAAGAGGGAAATATAATAAGATGAAGATGAAGAAGATAGGCCCTTCTAAAACCCTTAAAAAGTTTTCTACAAATTCTTACGAGATTGAACTGCCATAAGACATTGGAATTTCACCAATATTCAATGTAGCAGACTTATACCCTTACAAAATTGATGACACATAAGGGGTGTATAATCAAGAGGAGATTCAATGGAAGTGACAAATGCCCATAGCAGAAAAGATTCATATAGAAACAATTTTGGATCAGAGAATTGGTAAGAAAACCAGGAGAAAAGTTTACTATGAATATCTGGTTAAGTGGGAGAATAATCGAGTAGAAGATGCCAGTCAGATAACTGAAACTGATATCCAGAAGCATGGAAAGACAATGGAGGAGCTCATGAACAAGAGTCCATGAGTATTTTTTGTCTATAGGAGTATGATGTAGGAGCATCACTCCTACTCAACAATGCGTTAACATCCAACATAGAAACACAAGGAGGGAGAAGATCTCAAGGAGAGAGAAGCACAACCCTTCTCATTTTGTTTTAAATTTATCACTTAATGTAATAAATTTCGTAAGGATTAAGGAAGAGAGAGCCATTGTATTGTGTAAGGATAAGTGTAAATTTCCTTTGATGGGTCATAGTTTGTACAAATCCTCAACATCTCCTCATATATGAATATTGTAATTGAATATTTATTGTAATAAGCTTAGTGGTAGGATTCTTTAATTATGATATGGAAGAACTAATATAGTCTAGAGGGAAGGCTCGAGAATCCCCATCATGTATAAATAGATGTAATCTATATCCAAACAAGGTTGGTTTTATCCATTGTTATTTGTTGTAAAGGTTGAAAGAAGCTATTGAGAGCCATGGAAAACCTTGTAAATGTTTGTTGAAGGAATATAGAATAACAAAGGCTTTCCTTCATATTTATGAGCTTCTTGGTCTTTGAGTAACATGGTAAATGTTGTTTTATTAATCTTTATGTTTTATGTGTGTGCATGCACCTTAATGGCTTGTTGAATGAATCCTTTATGTTTTTTTAAGTTTCAATTGTTTTCTCTTCTGAAAAATTGGTGCAAGGAGAGAACAATGCCCATGCAAGAAGTGCGTAGGAAAAACTATTACAGGTTCATAACCTCAAGAGAGATTGCATAAGTTTACGCAAAGCGGGCACAAGGAGTGTGCCTATACTCATAGGAGTATAAAATATCAGGAGGAGAATGGTGCAAAGTGTGCACATAGTCAACATTTTGTTAAGTGTTGAAGAAGCTCACAGGAGAGATAGTGCAAGAGTGCACATAGCCTATGGAAGGAGTGCAGAAGGAGAGAATAGTATAAGTGATAGACTATAAGGGAAGTGAAAGGTTTGTGCTAGAGTTTAGTTTCTTCAAGTGAATAAGATTGAGGAAGAGAAAAATATCTTTCTTTCAAGGTGGATAGACAAGATCTATTCAGGGGAAGCTAGAACTCCCTCGCATCCATTGGATCCAGGTAAGAAGAGCGAGCGTTAAGCCATTAAGTCCTTTGAACTTTGTTTCTTCAATATTTTTTGGTTTTTTTTTGTAAAGGTGGAAAATTTCTCGAAGTCCCGAATTCCGAAGAAAATATGGGTCGTTTGTTAATGAAGACACGTGTCCATGGATTAACGAGTATCCAAAAGTCTGGTTATCCAAGGGGTTGTGAGTCAAAGTTACTTTGGTGTTAAAAGGATGAAATATTGAAGCTCGAAGAAAATCCAAGCCATTCATTATCAAGGACATGTGGACCGTGGATCCCTACCCTTTTCTACTTCAGTGTTCAGCGATTCAGGAAATAGTGTGTTTTGAAGTCTTGAAAATATTAAATCCTAGAGTTTCATAGTAGATCACAATCATTAGTTGTTGGAGAAGTGTGGACTATCAATCCTTGAACCTCCTGGGATTCTCTAATTCAACGTTCAAAATATTCAGAAGTTGTTATGGCTAGAAATATCGATGCCTGAACTGTCAAAGTGCCTAGACCATGAATTCGCAAGTTCGATGTTTGAAGGTTTTGGAAGGTGTTGTGGGAAGGACTCCTAAAGATTGAAGCTCCAGAGCATCGAAGTTGCGATTTTGAAATTTGAAGTCCCATGTTTTGGCTCGAGGCCAAGTGAAGACTTTGGTGGAGCAAGGAAAACTTCGCGAACCTGATTTTTTGCATAGGTAATGAAGAAAATGCCTCTGGTGAAGGATTTTGAGGGTTCTATGGAGACCCGAGAGCCACTTCGTCCCCTTTGTAAATTGATCCTAGACCGGGAGGTCGTACGAGCCCCTAAAGGAGGGGAGGGGGTTTTCATCACCACCTCTTCAAAAAGCTTGGAGCCAAATTCACACAAGTAAACTTAGTCAATATAAATTTCCCCAACATTTCATTTACCCAACATTAGGGTAATTTCTCTCTTCCTCACCATTTATTTTATAGGAAAATTCACCATGTAAAATTAGCTATTTTTTAATAATTAAGTTAAAGATTATTCATCCACAACACATGTCACACTCTCTGGAAGTTGCACATGTTATATCCCTTTTTATTTTAAATAATTAAAAAATTTCCCTCACACTCCTCAATTAAATACTTCCTCCTAGTTGTCCCTTAGTTCCAAAAATTCTCTTTTATTATGTCCCCTGACTAATTTGTAGTTGGAATTTGATAAGGATTCTACTTCTAGTTAGGTTTTTTATTCTAGATTGATTTAGGATTTTGACTCCATGTTTACTACCCATTCTCTCATCATTTATTTTCTTTTAAATTAAAAATCCTCTTTATATATTTCATGCACATATTGTGCACATGCAAAAATTCTTAATCTTATTCTCATCTTTACTAATTAGTCTAAAATTCCCTTATCCCAATTTAATTTTATTTAATCACAACACCTATAATTAGAATTTTGATTATGTCTTCTGGTTTATAATTTAAATAAAATTTGTATACTCTTCTCCAAAAAAAATCTAGCATTCCTTTTATTTCTTAATGAATTATAGACTTTTATTGACTCAAAATGTATTCATGCAACGTGCCCTTCAAGATGCACCTATGTGCTCCAAGGGTCCCACTCTCCATTGCCTAGTTTGGAAGTTGTCTGACGTTGGGAGTCAATACTCCACTTGTCGACCTTTTGTGAGACTATGAGATTGTTGAGGAATAAGGTATCCTCCTTATTGTGTGCCCCTCAATACTCCTTGTGAGAAACTATCTCAGTCTTCCCTCATGACATCGTGAACCTATTAGAACAGGGTAATCATTAACCTTTATTTTAGGTCATAGCGGGAGTGCTAGTAGGATCTGACAAGGACGTTGCCGCACCTCTCCCTCATCCATATGGTTTATGTTTATGACCCCTTTACTCCATATGTGAGTTGGATTATCAAGTGTTACCATGCCTCCATCCACTCACAAAGATAATGTTAATAATGCACATACATGAAATACCTACTGAAATCATCATATAACATATGCGTATAAATCAAGTAATCAAAAACAAATAAAGCCCACTCCCTGAATCAATCCATATTCTAAGGAAGTCTGTTGATTCCATCAACATCCTCAACATGTCATGTTTTCTGCACACTCATGAAATGTCATCATAATACCTATCAATACTGTACATCAATAAAATAACATATAAATATCAAAACTCAACACAACATAACTCATAAGCCAAAACATAATCATAATGTACCATGTTTTAACCGGATCACTTGCTCGCAAGTGTCTTGAAAGAATAGTTCAGTGTATAAAATGTGATCAGTGGAACTAGATCTTACATACACCCCTTGTTTTTTTAAACTGCATCTCGAAGTTTGTACAATATATCAATGAAAACAATAAATGTAGTTGATACTAATATATATACCAAGCTATCAGAATAAATAAGGAAACTGATGGCACATCTCATATGAATCCTCCCAAGTAGCAGAGTGTGGACTATAACTATCCCACTAGACCTTCACCTGGTTGACTAAGTAGATGTCGTGTGCGATGGTCCAGTTTGTGGATTGGATCTGCTCTAAGTGCAACCTCATATGATACCTACAATGAAATGAATTCAATAACATGTGACGGATACGAAATATGATGTCACAAAATTGATACATGATACATATCGTGCATACACCTCAAAGAATCAGGTAAGGATAGTTGGTAAGAGATGGGTCCTTTCCTCTCTACAACTTTGAAAGTTCCCACAAACCTTGGAGAGAATTTATCACACTTTCCAAACTTAATCTAACTCTTATGCAGTGTCACCCACAAGAAAAAAATTATCACCGACCTCATAATTGTTGTCAATACAATGCACATCATCATAACTTTTTTTTCCAATGTTGTGATTCTATAATCATTTTCCTTATAGTTCTCATCTATTCTTCCATTTCTTGGATCACACCTAATCCTACCAGGGCCCTATCCTCTAGTTGATCCCAACTCAAAGGTGTCTGACATGGTTGTCTGTAAAGAACTTCAAAAGGTGTCATCCTTATCAAACTTTGATAACTATTGTTCTACGTGAATTCTACCAATGGTAAGAATTATTCCCATCGTTTCTATTGATCCATCACATACATTCGAATTATAACCTATAAAATTTGATTTGTTCTTTGAATTTTGCCATCTACTTCGGTGTGATATGTTGTACTAAAATTCAATTGCATTCCCAAATCTTCTTGGAAACTTGTCCAAAAATGCCAGTGAATACTGATCCTCGATCGGATATTATCTTTCTTGGTACACCATTCAATATCACAATTTATTTAACAAAAAATATAGCTATGTTCAGTTCCTTATACATTGTACGAACTGGAATAAAATGCACACTTTTTTTCAAAGTATTGACGAATACAAAAATGGAATCATTTCTCCTCATCGTCAAATGCAACCCAATAATAAAATCCATGGAAATAACTTTCCATTTCGATTCATAAATCACATGTGGATGTAACAATCACACTGGATGTCTATGTTCATCCTTCACTTACTGACACTCAAGAAATCTCACCACATAATTAACTATATATATTTTCATTCCCTTCTAAAAGAATACATGTTTAAGGTATGCCTTCATCTTTGTGACTCTAGGATAATCCATGTACACTGCTCGATGAGATTCGTTCAAAATCAATTTTCTCAATTCATCATTTTTCGCTACATAAATTCTACCATTATATCTTAGTAGTTTGTCGTTGTCCAATGAATAACCTTCATACCTAGGTATATTCATGGTATCTTGTCCAATATTGTCCTTAACTTCCTTGTACCAGTTATCGTCAATATGCACTGCTAAAATCATTTCTCGAAGATTCATCTTAAGCTGTATTACTGAGAATCTATGTGGTCTCCAACTCAACATATATGCTACGATATTAATTGTTCCTTCAATGTAAGTGATTTCAAAAATCGTACTCACTTAGAATTTTAGACCAAGGTCTTTGTCGCGCTTTCAAGTTGCTCTAAGTAAATAGTTGTTTCAATCAACAATGATTAGTTTTTAGTTTGAATTTCCATCCTATAAGGCAATGTCTCCAAAATCGTAAGGAATACACAATCTCTAGAAACTCTATGCATGGCATAATTCTCTTCATGCTTTCTTAATTTCCTTGAAATATACGTGATCAATTGACTGTCTTTCATTAATACTCCACCTAATTCGTCCTTTGATGTGTCCGTGCATACCAAGAATTCCTTGTCCATATCAGGAACCTTTAGTATTGGTGTTGTTGTTAACAATTCTTTAAGCTTTTGAAATGATTTCACGCATTTCTCTGACCATACGAGTTTCTTATTCATTTTTTGTAATTCCGTAATTGGATTTGCTATTTTTGAAAAACCTTCAACAAAACATCGATAGTAACCTTACAATCCCATCAAAATACATGATTCTTTCACATTCATCGGTGTTAGCCATTCCATGATAGCATCGACAGTCGTTGGATCCACAGTGATGCCTTCTCTAGAAATAATATGTCCCAAATGATGAATCTTCGTCTGATAAAATGAACATTTTGACAACTTCCCGTACAACCTGTTTTTTATTAAACACTGCAAAACTAATCTTAGATGTTCGTCATGATTTTCCTTCATCTTAGAGTAAATTGGTATGTTGTCAATAAATACTTCTAAAACTTTTCAAAGTATTTGATAAATACCGCATTCATTAAACTCATGAATACGCCAAGGGAATTTGTCAATGAAAATGATAATATAATAAACTCATAATGTTTGAATCTTGTTTTAAATGTGGTTTTAGGGATATCTTCCTCTTTGATTCACAACTGATGGTATCCCGATCTCAGGTCAATCTTTGAAAATATTGTCGCTCCCTTCATTTGATCAAATAAATCATGAATTCTTGGTAAAGGATACTGGTTCTTGATCATGGTTTTGTTTAATTGACGATAGTCAATGAAAGGCCTCCACGATCTGTCCTTCTTTATTACAAAAATCACTGGTGCACCCCATGGTGATACACTTGAACATATAATTCCCAAGTATAATAACGCCTTCAATTTCATATTTAACTCCTCCAATTCTGATGTTGACATCTAGTATGGTGTTGTTGTAATTGTTTCTATACCAGTATTTATATCTATATAGTAAATTCCAATTCTCTTTCTGGCGGTAAACCTAGTAGTTCCTCAAGGAAAACATCAACAAACTCTGATACTACTGGGAAGTCTTCCAATCTTTTTGTGTCACATTTTCATTAAGTGCTAAAATAGTGTACATATTACATCGTTTATTGATGCTTTTCTATAATTGTAGGGAAGAAATAAATATCAATGATATTCATTGGTTTCTTCCCACAATTACTCTACTATATCCCAAATCATAAATCAAACTTAATCATTTTTGTCTTATAGTTAACTATCGCATCTTTCGATTCTAACCAATCCATTTCAATCACAATGTCATAAGATACTAAGATTTTGACATAAAGATTTACATTTGTGACAAAATCACCGAGGTTAATGTTACAATCCTTAATGTTTCCACCAACCTTTTGCTTGGATCCAAATTTCATTTCCACGTATCTAAACTCATCTTGTTTGACTTACTTAACCTTAATTATTTTAAGCGCATCAATTGATATAAACCTCTCAGTAGCTCTTGTGTCTATGAAAACACTAAACTATCGATCATATATCATACCTGATGTCTCGAGCACTGTGGATTGATGCTCAGCTTGGTAGTTATTCACCATTGCATGAACCTTATGGGCCTTTCTCAAATATCCCACTATCATTTCTCCTACTGATCCAACAATTATTTCCTTATCAATAGGATAATCTCTCTGATAGTGTGGCTCTCTACAAGTCCAACATCCATTCTTAGAGTCATTTCTCCTAGTCCCATAGGAAGAATCCATTGGCCTAGGGTTCTGAGTCTTGGATATATTCTTTGAAATGTATCTCTCTTGCTTCTGCTACTACGGACGACGTTTTTTTGTTGTTGTGGTGGTTCTATATGCAGAGTCCTCTGACTAGTAGTCGGTCTACATCGTGTAGAAAATGCAAGTCCTCTAGGTGTATCATGGTGCCTATAAGTCTTCCTAACAGGTGTTTTCTGTTGTGGTGCTCGATGTAGTGTTTTTCTTATATGCTTGGAAGGAGTCCTACCTTGACCCCCACTATTCAACTCTTCTTTAGAAATAAAGGCTTTCTATGCTCAATCATGCAAAGTCTGAGGCATCAAGATCTTCACCTTAGCACGAATGTTAAAGTTGAGTACAAAAAAAACTTATTAACCTTCAATTTCTCAGTGTTTAGATGTGGAGAATATCTTAGAAACTCCATAAACCTAGCCTCATACTAAGGTATTGTATGAATACTCTATCATAAAGCATTGAGTTCATTAAGTTGGCGCCCAATGAACTCCTAAGAGAGGTATCTCTCTCGGAATCATTCCTCGAACAATTCCCATGACACGTCTTCAACAACCATGTTCAATTGTGGTAAGAGTGCATTCCACCAAAGAAGCGCACTCCCTTACAGGTATAATCGTGCAATGAAAATCACATTTCCATATTATCCATCCAAGATTCAACGACTAAACCATCCGTAGAATCCATGAGCATGGGGAATTTTACTTTCTTGAGTTCTCTATGAACACTACCACTCACTATAGGAGGGTGTTGCGATCCCTCATTAGGTACAAACTCCCTTCCCTCATCATGATCAATTTTATTTATCATCTCCTCAGACATCCTATGAAAATAGCTCATCATTCACATGACTTCACCAACCACAACTTGCTCTTTATCAATAGTGTGTCCTTCTCCCTATTGAGTAGATCCCTCGGGTGTTAACGTACTTGGAGGAGGAATTCATCTTCCTCATACAACCCGACATCTACTCATTCTTTTTCCTCTAACCATGATACATGCCATGAAGCAAAGTCATGTTTTATTAGTAATACATCTTCACTTAAACATAAGCATTGGAAGTTGCAACAGGTCTGATGTCGCAGAGTGGAACCTGCTCTGATACCATATGTAACATCCCTTAATCATTCTGACAACAATAGTAAGTGTAACAATGAAAGTATAATATATATTATTATTATTATTATTATTTTCACTTATCGAGAGTAACATAATGCAACCTAACCATTAATAATGAATGTAAATACTAATATTCTTTGTGTTCAAGAGGACCGACAATTCAACTATATTAATCTAAACTGCATATATTAAGTGATAAAGATAACTAATTAAATTGTATTATGTAATCACTATCTAAACATTTACTATAAACACATTTGAGTAATGACATTCCAATAATTCCTAGTTATACTTCAATAATATCAACACCATTTTATAATTAATAAAATAGTTTATTAATAATTTATCAATTTTAGAAAATTCCAACATATCTTCATTGATATTGTAAATTAGTGAC
>ML872828.1:3635-19464 GCA_009831015.1 Picea engelmannii
TATGCGCATATTTTTTTTTAACAGTTTAAACAAATGTCTTTTACATAATGCTTATTAAGTATCTAATATGTAATGCTTATGTAAATATCTAATTAATATTTATTTTTTTTACATTTTAAATAAATGTCTTTTACATAAAAAAAAAAAATTACAATATGAAGTAAAATTAATTATATAATTAATTGTCTTTTACATATTGATCCGCATATAATAGATATTAGTGGGTTTGGCTTGTAGGAGCTGGAGTTGGAGCTCATGGCTTGGCCCTCAGGCCCAAATTTATATTTACCCTTATATATTTATTTAGGGATTTACTATAACCAAATAGGAGTGTTTGTTTTTCTGGTGTGGTTTATTTAAATTTCCGGGTGGGTAGGTAGGCCCTTGGTTCCAAATTTTGAACCAGGGCTCTGATACCATTTGTAGTGGCCGTAAAATACAAAATTACATACAATTTAACATATATTTCCTTTCTCTATATGTAAATCATTCATTCACATCCTACAAGCACAAAACTTTTGCTGGAATTCAAATCTATTTACAGCATGAAAAATAACTTAACATAATAAAATTTAATTACCTCTTCCTGATGCTAATTTCTTCGCTAACCTGGTTGTCTAGTCTGCTACTTTGTCGTTGCCTGATGCACTGACCAACTCTGCCCAAACCGTGTTTCCTCCCTGCCAGCTAGGAGCAGCTTGTCCGGCTTCCTAGCTCTAGGATACCGTAAGGATATCCTGGCCCCCGTGCCCAAAACCCCTAGCAACCCGGTGCCCCCCCGTAATGATCCTCCAAGACTACAGAACTCCAACACAGAACTAGAAAATCCAAGCCCAGAAACCAGAACTCTCCCCCCCTCCAAAATGCTTCCTCCCCCAAAATAATGATCCTCCTCCTCGTAAGACTCCTCCTGTCATATGCCCCTCCACCGACTCTCTTCCCGCTCATTAATATCTTATCCCTTCATCATTATCTTATCTCTATATTTAATGTCTTATCCCCTTATTAATATCTTATCCTTATATTTAATGTCTTATCCCCTCCCGCATACATAAATCATTTAATTAAACAAATTAAAATTATTAACCCTCTTAAATTTATTACCCTTGTCATTGAATGTGATAGGTAATTAATTATTTAATCAAAAGTTATAACAATTAATTAATATTATTATGCCAATCTTTGTTTAATTAAAACCATGTTAGGACAATTAATTACCTAATTAATTTTTCTTAATAATGCCTAAGCATATATTCAACTAGGGTTGTTACATGCGACATGNGGGGGGGTGAATCAGTTGATCTCGTGCTTAAACAATTATGCTTATTTTAAATTCTTTACAGAGCACTCAATGACAGTCACAATAATGCATGGAAGTAGGCAATAGAACATTCAACATCATTCACACATATGAGATACACAGAGACAGATATTTCCTAAGGAAACCCATAAAGGGTAAAAACCTCTTCTTCTTTATATGATAAGTATTCTTTACATTTTGTACATTATCCTACTTATGAGCACCAACTCATAATGAGGCTACAACCTCTGTTTTGCAAGCTACTACTTGCTGAGAGCACCAACTCTCTAGATTCTCTAGCACCCACTAGAAGGAAGCACCGACTCCCTGGTTTCTCTAGCACCCACTAGAAGGAAGCACCAACTCACTAAATGTTCTAGCACCAACTGGATGGAAGCACCCACTTCCAGTCACACAGGCACCAACCTATAAAACAGAGAACAATAGTTCTCCCTTGCACCACCCTGGTTTCTCTGGCTGCAACTAGATGGAAGTTACAACTCCCTGTGTTCAAGCACCCACTTGAACCTCTGAGGAAAATAGTCCTCCCTAGCACCTCCCTTCCACCCTGAAATATAAATCTTTCCTATATATAAATTTATCACAATGATACAATATTTATCATTGGCTTACCAGACTTATCATTGTTTTGTTGTGCTGCTATGATCTCCTGTATCAATGTCTCTCTATCTGCATCTTCTTGCCCTTGTTCATCTTCTGCTTTTCTCTACAAGAGCACCTCAGCCTTCCTTTACTGTCTCACTATCTTGCTGCACACATCCCTTGTGCTTTCTATGCTTCTTCCTTTTATTCTCCGTGCGCCATGTCCATTCAATGCACCATTCCTCTTCAGTGTATTTCAGTTGTTGCACACTCCTCCTTCTACACGCCTGAATCACCCTCAACAACAACAACCCTCATCTCTTCTTTGTTCTCCATTCTTATCATCTCTATGCACCTTGTGCATGCTCTCTAGACATGCTTATGCATCCTCACTCCATGTCGAGTGCTCTGCCTGATCATCATTGCAACTCTTCATCTTCTTTGGCAGTTAAACCCATGCGTCCATCATCACTGGGTGTTATGTCGAGATTCCTTCACCTCTCCAGCAGTCTATACTCTTCGTCTTCTTTGTTACAGTCGAGCTCAACCTCTTTGTTGTAGTTACAAGCTTCAACGCTCTTCCATCTGTCAATCGCCTCTATGACCAGTCTTCATTCCACTGGCAGATTCCTTGAGACTCTTCCGCTCCTCTGGAAATCACACAGAAGTCTCTTCGAGTCCTCTGGAAAAAACCATCAGTGGTTTCTAGAAGTTATAGTGCGAACCTTGAAATGGAGCCTAGCTATGCTAGCTCCTTCCACTTACGTGACCACCGGCGGTGACCATTGGCTACATAGACATTTCACCATTTTGGCATTTCGGCATTCGGAAATTCGGCATTTGTGTGATCAAGTGTCTCGACACTTCAAGTCGTGATCCCCGAAATGGAGCTTGGTTGTACTAGATCCTTCCTCCATCTTTCGCAGATGTGCCCACTGGCTGTGACCACAGCCTTATTCGAAACTGCATTTCGCAATTTCGCGTTTCGCAAATTTGTTGTGAGTCACTCTAACTCTTCCAACTCTCGATCCCTGAAACTCTGAAAAGGGATCTTATATCTTCGATCTCTTCTCTACATCTCTTCGACGATGTGACCACCGGCGGTGACCAAGGCTTATTCAAAAAGTGCTTTCGAGATTTCTCATTTCAGCATTTCAGCACTCCTATGGTGAAGTGTTTCGACACTTCAACTCCCGGTATTCGGAACTCCGAAATGGAGTCAGATCAATGGTCTGGTATTTTTTCATTTTGCATTTCGCTGATTTGGCATTTCGGAACTCCTATGGTGAAGTGTTTCGACACTTCAACTCTCGGTATCCAGAACTCTGAAATGGAGTCAGATCAATGGTTCGGTATTTTGTCGTTTCGCATTTTGGCGATTCGACATTTCAGCACTCCTGTGGTGAAGTGTTTCGACACTTCAACTCCCAGTATCCGGGACTCTGAAATGGAGTTATTTCTCGGTCTTTGAAACTCTTTGTTGGTGTGCCTATTTCAGGATTTCAGTGTTTCGCATTTCACAACTTCAGGACTTCTGTGTTGAAGAGTCTCGACTCTTGACTTCTCAATCTCCTGGTATTCAAAAATCCGGTTGATGTGCCTGTTTTGGGATTTTGGGGTTCTCGATTTCACAACTCCAGGACTCCTGTGTTGAAGAGTCTTGACTCTTGACTTCTCAATCTCCCAGTATCCGAAACTCCGAAATGGATTCGGATCAACGTATTCCATCGTTTCGCATTTCGTCATTTCGCCATTTTTGTTGTGAGTTGCTTCCTTGACTCCTCAAATGCCCGGTATCCGAAACTCCAAAATGGATTTTACGCTTCTGATCTTTCCATGTCGTTATCCCTGCGTTGTTGATCTTCCTTGCCTGCATGTTTTCCATCAAATGAACAAGCACACTCTTGCACTCTGCGTGCACCTCTTCACTATCTCTTATGAGCTTACGTTGTCTCTGTTTTTCCATCCCTGCATACTCTGATCTTGCCATCAATGACAAGCACACCTGCCTGTAAACATGCCAACAATGGTGCCACGTGGCACAGACATAGGCTACCACGTGGAACAGACATAGGCTGCCATGTGGCACCCCCTCCATTGTATAAAATATTGGGTTGGAGTCCGCGGGAGTCGAACTTGAGACCTCCGGGGATAGGTGGTAAGGGTCGGGCTACCATCCCACCCGCATGGTGGTTATTACCCCTATGGTTTAAAACTTGTATATAAATTTACCCAAAAACTTATGTGGATGCGAAGAGGGTTGGGGCTAAGCCCTAGCCCTTGGATCGACCCTTTATCATAAGACCTGAACACAAGACTTGGTGCATCTTCATTCAATGGTTAGCCCTGTTACAATACCTTATGCCACATGTGGCCACGAAAGGCGAGAAGTAGATGGATTTGTAGGGCTAGGAGCGGAAATTCAGGTTGACGCTCGGCCACATGGGGGCCACACAACCACAACCTCCGCCCTTAGGGGTGATAATCACACTAACTATTCAATAGAATGCATGAATGTGAGGGATGTGCATGAGTGTTGGGTTTAGGCATGGGAAATTCCCAAAAGCTAGGTTTAGTCATTATGGGTGTGTTTTGGAGGAGCAAAGATAGCAAAGAATTGAAAAAAACTTCCAGGGAGTGATTCCAACTTAGTTTTTGGCCAAACCAGGTGCAGGAAGAGACCAACTAGGGGTTTTTGGACATTTTGGAGCCATTGAATCCATCCATTTCTCATTATGAGCATTGTAAAGCACTAATTTTGACACGTTGAGCATTAATCAAAATGATCCATTAGAAGTTGGACTAGGAGATGTAGCCCAAGAGAGGGGTGAACTCATTTATCATTGTATTGTGTTAATGTGTGTATTTTTATGGTTGTTTATGATTGTTTATGTTGCTCATGATTAAGTAAAAACTGATGAATCTGTATGTGTTTGTAACTTGATCCTATTACCCATGCACATACAAATTTCACTTACAATTTTAAAGAGACTCGATACTTTCATTTTCAGATCAATATTGAGAGGTCTCACCTAAGCATGAGATGTCCAAAAACTCCATTTATGTTTGGATGTATCTATACAGAACGTCGCGGTACTTGAGAACCAAATGTCACTCAAAATATTTGATACCCATATTGGTGCGCAAGGTATGGAAGACATTAGTGAACTCTAGCATTGTTTGGTCTTTGTTGTTGCAGTGCGGTCCATCTTGTATACAAGTCATCATAAATTCCAACTGGGTAGTATTGTTCCTTAATAGCAGCCCTGAAGGAATCCTAAGTGGGTGAAACTAGAAATAATGTGCATCCCTTTATTTCCTTTTGCTCAAAGAAAGTCTCCCACCAATCTTTGACATGGGGGATGGCCTTGAGGAGTGAAAATGTAATGTTTTCTCTATCGAAAAAGTTGTGGACATAAAAATACCCTTCTAGAAGGTTCAACCATTTATCTATGGCATCCGCATATATTTGAACTTAAAATATAGGAATATAAAATTGATCTGTACCTTGAAGAGGGTGACACCTCCGCATGAGGTGGATGTGTCGCTTGTCAACAGTCGTTGAAGGATTTGTGCAAAGTTGTCCATCATCTCGTTCCTTTGTTGCTCAAGGGATTCCTCGAGCAACATTTTGAAAGGATATCTTGTCCTTTCATATTCCTTTTCTCCCTCCATGGATGGTTTCTTGGGCATGTGAGAGAATTTTTCCTCAAGAGAAACAAGCTTGAGACCCAACTCTCTATACCCTTATTGTGTCGAGGACATGCATTAAAAAAACAACAAGGAACAGACTTCTCTGATACCATTGATCCATATTTATAAGCAGAACAAAATGAAACCAAAGATTTATAATATTAACACAAAGACATGGCGAACAATAACAGATATACAGTAAAAATTCAATTCTATTAAATAAGGAATATGTTGAAAACTATAAAATGCAGACTGAAAACAAGCTTGCTAGAATGGTGGCAGCTTATCTCTAAGAAGAGATGTGACGGATATGCTCATTCGCAAGAAGATGAGTAAAATGAGGCTCTAAAGGCCTTTTTACAATAAACATGAATGCCAAAACCCTATACATCAAAAAACCTAACCCTAGGAGATGAAGCGCCCAAAGTCATGTGGGCCTCGTTGGGGTAAGTTCCTACATCAACTTCTCGAGATTGTAACTTTTTCATACGATCTTCGTTTAGGGTGGACGATAGCTCATTGGAAAGGTATTGACGAAAAACTTCATTTAGGGGGGGCAATCGGGGCCTTTCTGTCTTCTTAGGTGCTTGATCATGAAAAAATGTCGTTTAGGCCCTCAAAATGGCCCCGGAAGTTCAGGAACTGAAAAATTGCTAAAAATAGTAAGTTGTCAAAAAAATGTTTTGAGCTAGTTGGAAAAGGTGGGTGGCCACTGATATCCTCCTGGATCAACTTCCCTTTACATATATTGATTATATCATCCAACTCTACAAGCTTTGTCATGCTTCCATGTCCATTGGTTCCCAGAATTTATAATCTATAGTAGATCCACACATTATTATTTATAGTACCTAATTATTTTGTCAACAAGCTCTTGAAATAACATTCTATTCTTTTAAGTGTTCCCCTGCTCATCAACAATACCCCATTATTTAAAAATTAACCCCCTTTTTATTTGCAAGATGGATGCACTCCAAATGTGCCTCTATACCTCTACATAAGCACCATCATGAGTATCTACAATCTTCTTACCCAATACTAACAGTCGTCTTGTACCTATATCATCTGGAAATGTTTTTCAAAAATTTGGCATTATTTAGAAAATCTTCATTTTGAACAATTACATGGTTCTCAGAGTCTATTTTCCCTTTTTCCTATAGATTTATAACACAACCAATTGCTTCCTAGGAAAACCTAATACTTTTTTCATGTCATCCTCTGTATTACCTTTCTAATGGTTGTACTCATGCCTTTCTCTGGTTTCAACATTGAAATTCATGGCTTCCTAAAATCAATAGTTTCACCTTTTTGCACATGCTTCATTGGTACAATAAATCTCAAAGCCTATCTTCTTCCACCTATAGAAATAAATCTGGAGAGAACCAGAAAAATTTTTATATCAGGTTTTGATAGTATTTATGATTGTGAACTCACAAAAAAATTTGGATTTGAAATCAGATGCACCATTCCAATTCTGTATAAATATGGAATTGATGACTTTGCACTTTTACATTTTCTCTAGACTTAGAATTGGTTATCTCCCAAATAGATAAAAACTAGTGAAAACTCCCTCAAGACAAAGTTGTCTAGATTTATGTGTAGATAAAATCTTGAGTAGAAGAAAAATTTTGAATTGGTGATATGAGGTCCCTTTTCCTCCCTTGAAGTTTTCAAAAATCCCCCAAAATTTATCGGGGATCGTGTATTTTTCCTTGTGTGAATCCCTCCACTCCAAATCCTTTAGAATTTCTTCAGAATCCTAATTAGGTATCTTTATTTATGCTTTTTGAACTCCCTATAAAATTTTCTCCTTCATTTGTGCCCCAATTACTGAGCACGACCCAGATCTTCAAAATTCACTTATCTACGTTTTTTGGAAAATTGAAGCAGGATTAGTTAGTGGATATAATTAGATCTCTTGTATCCCTTATCACTATGGACATACCCCTAAATTTTCATATAAATCTAAGTTAAACTGCTTCTATTATGGCTAAAACAAGTTTTCTCTTTAGACTTTTGTTTTTGTAAATTGTCTATTTTTTCCTTCCCTTTCCTCCTCTTTATCCTCTTCTCCTTATTCTCCTCTTTCTCCTCATCTTCAATGATCACTAAAATCCTTCATCAACTATCAACTATTTCCCTTGCATTGATGATTTCCTTTGCAATAACGATTGTCAATTTCCTTTGCATCGGCAATCAATGATTTACTTCACATCATCTATCAGTGAATTTCTTTGCATTGGTGATCGATAAATTTATTCGAATTGGAGATTAATGATTTCCTTTGCATCAGTGATTGATAATTTTCCTTTGTATCAACGATCTATGAAAAATTCCATACTTCATATAATTTCTCCAAACTCTAATAGCTCCATTGACAATCAATGGTTCCCTTTCATTGATGATATATGAAAAATTCCATACATTGTAGAATTTCACCGAACTTTGATCACTCCATCGGAAACTGATGATTTCATTCATCGACAATCTATGAAAAAATCCATACTTCATAAAATTTCATCAAATTCTAATCTCTCCATCAGCAATCGACGATCTACGAAAATGTCACTTCTTCATAGGAATTGACCGAACCTCGAAACTTAGAAGTTTTTGACTAAATCTAGGATAAATCTAGGCCATAGATTCTCAAAATATAATGTAATCTCGACCATTGATTCTTCAAACTCTATTCCATGACCCCTACCTTCCACCACCATGACGCTTCAAACATGGACCCTCTCAGTCCATGTCATGGGTATGGTCCACCCCTACCTTCCACCACCACGACGCTTCAAACATGGACCTTGTCAGTCCATGTCATGGGTATGGTCCACCCCTACCTTCCTCCACCATGATGCTTCAAACATGGACCTTGTCAGTCCTTGTCATGGGTATGGTCCATGCCATCATCTATACATAATTTTTCTAAAATACTGAAAATTATATTTTTTGAAATTTCATATTTTTTCAAAAACGTTTCTTCGCTAAACTTTAAAATTTTAACCAATCTAAAATGTATCTCAATCGTTGATCGCCAATTTGAATGTGATATGGGTCGTTGGTTTTACTAACTCTTCAAGCACCATGAAAACAAAAACTTTGACATTCCATGCCAAATTTAACTTTGCAACTTGCATATCGATGTCATTAATCATCTCATCAACCATTTTGAGTGCAAATTCAACCTGAATTTTATTAGAAATTTGGGTATTTCACTATGTTTTCACAAATTTCCCCAAATTCATCATATATTAAAACTCTACAACAACAAATTTGGAAAATTTGCATTGGTCTTTGACCCATACGGGTCTGATGTTGAAGCAAAATCTCAAATACCAATTGTAAAATATCCTCACCTGCTAAATACAAAGTTAAAATTCCACAATGCAAATAAATCAAATATAGGGAAACAATCCCATAAAATTCACATGCAATTAACAACAAAATAAAAGCCATGAATGCATCTAGTTAGCAAACGCAATAACATTTGAAAATATATATATATATATATATATATATATATATATATATAGTGGAATAAGTATATATTATACAACAAAAACTTATATTTTAAATTGTTGAACCAATTGGTTTCGTATAGGGGATGGTTCTCCTAGCCATAGGCTTGTTGTTCCAATTTTCAATATCAAGCCACCCCGAGTTCAGGCTATGATTCCATAAAGATATTTTTCATGCTTGGTTCTCCACTCTTCACATTCAAAAACCAAAAAACCCAAGTTCTACTTCAACATCGGTAATAATCCAACATCTCTCTTCCCCTCAACCTACACAACCCAATGAATGGGACCCCCCTTCTCCGTCACATGGTCCCTCGTGCCTTCCCACTTCATTCCAGGGCTTCAGTGTACTTAGTTATCTAGTAATATCACAAGTGGGGACTCCAAGAACTCTCAGTTTCTCTAGGAGTTCTCACAACATCCTTCTCAAGGCCCTTGATCCATTTCCTCAACAAGAAAATGCACCACAGACAGACAACCCATTTTTATAGGCACACAGGAAAAAATTTCAACATAAACACAATGCAATAATGGTTGTCCTTAAGCATAGAATGGTTGGTACTATTCTCAACACCCAACTCCCCTCTTGCTCTCCAAAATCAAAAAGTAAAATATCCCCTCTTTTTCCATGCCAATTTCTTTTTTTTGCATACATGTTGTCTCTCCCATTTCCCAAGGTCGATTGTACTCATGCCCATTCTATCAATAACTAGGTGAGGTGACTTCCTCATCCAACCTCTTACATGCATTCAATGATTGAGTGTATAATAATTCAAAGGAGGATTAGATGGTAAAGATGCATTAACTTAGAAAAATGGCATTGATTTTCCCTTGGACTCCCCTTTATCCCCTTCTCTTGTGGAATCATAGCCCCCCATCATTTCCGTCCCTCTCATATTGCAGACAAAAATTATTATTTTGATTAATTATTTCAACGTACATAATACATAGTTCATGTTGGACTACGATTTTCCTTAGACCAAAACCCATAGGCATTAGTCTCTACCACAATTTTCGGAGTTAGGATCCACAAGAGGGGGTTAACCCATGTCGTGAAACTTGCAGGAAGCACTAAACCCAATGTCCAACAATCTCCCCCAAGCACATGTTAGGTTATTTTTGAACTCGAGACTTGTCTCTCTGATACCATTTGTTGGACTATGATTTCCATTAGATCAAAAACCGCAGACATTAGTCTCCACCATAATCATCGAAGTTAGGATCCACGAGAGGGGGTTAACCCATATCGTGAAACTCGCAGGAAGCGTTGAACCCAATGTCCAACAATTCATCCCTCGGTCATATTAATCAATACAAGCTCTTCAACCCAATTATATCGTCTCACCATCCTAATTCACATTTACACAATTACAGTATAATTTGCAAGGATTAAAACTAGGGATGTTACACCACCGTTCAAAGTCATTAGCCTAAATGGTTGAGAAACTAAAACAAATGGTATGTCCATGTTGATTTTTGAAGACAAGTAGACCTATTGTGACATTGTTACAACCCTTCTCTTATATATAACTTCATTACCCACTCAAGTTTGTTATATTTATTATATGAACTCCTTTCCAAGCCTACCGCTATTTGTTATAGCATACTACACTTAGCTTCTAATGTCTTAATTTTTATCTTTTGTTGAGTCATAATATCCAAAATATCTACATGTCCTATGTTCTTAGCTTCATCTTGAGAAGAAGCTCTTCTTTTTAAATTGGATTTGGATATCTAATCGTCTATCAAAATCCTCTCATGCCTCCTTAAGTCTCAATGAAGGTCCACAGCCTCACATGTGAAACAACAACCAAGATGATTGTTCTCCATCATTATTAGAGTCTTATGGGATTCTCTAGCATATAAATTCAAGTCAAGTCCAATGCCAATATGCCAAGGTATACATAACCTAATCCACTCATATGTTCCAATCCAAAATCCCTATGACCAACACACAAATGACACACATGATGAGGATAGATTCTCAATAGACCTCCTCAAGCATGCATAGTGCAAGCTCGATTCAAGGCAACCGATTAGACCAAACTCTACCATTAATCCTACCTTCATTTTTCATCTTATTTCCAAACCACATATGAGATTTATCCTTCATCAAATGCAATATGTGAGAGAGTACCATGAAGCTTAAAAGCATTAAAACATGTCCCTTCCTATTCAAGGCGATCAACTATTTTTCCTTGATTGAGATATGTGTTGTGAAATTTAGCTTAAATGTCATATAATTTACTATGGCATAGGTGATATGGAGGTCCCAACTTTTTTCCTTATATTTTTGAACTCCAAGTGATATGCCTCATTGGACAAGAGGTTTTCTTGAGGATTTTGAATCCTCAAAACATAATGGAACTCAATAGAATCATATCTCTTGACTTCCTTATATAGAATCAGAATAAGCCTTTCCAATTTGTAGTCCTTTGACATGGTTGAGAAACACATGTGCCTAATTATGATTGATGAGTCTCCTATTACCATAAGCTTCATGATCCACCTTGAGTCAAGGATCTTGAGCCCCTTATATAGAGCCTCTACTTGATTTTTTGTTGCTTCACTTAAACCCCATTCTTAATGTGTTTCATGATGTCATTTGATCTTCCCGCACTTGCCACCCCTATGAATCTATTTTTAAAAACAAGGTTACTAATCAATAAAATTTTATTACAATATCTTTAAAATGTTTAAGAGTAAAAATAAAACCTTACACACAATAAAACAATACATCACCTCTTAATAACAACAACTACTACTTAAATTGTGAATAATCCATCAATTCACCATTAAATTTTCTAAAAAAATAAAGTGAGTCCAACCCATAATCTCAATAAACATATTGTTATTTGCTTATAATTTATCTCAAAGTGCTCATCCTGCAAAATTAAAAAAGAAACAGTAGCCTTCATATGAGGGTGGGGATGGAGGGAGATATTAGGGAAATATTAATATATGAGGGTAGGGGATGGGGTAGATATTGGGGAAAACTTAATAATTAATTTTTAACCGAAAATCTCTCCCCACCTCCATCCTCATATATTAATTATTAAATTTTATGTGATATCTCCCCCTACCCCCTTTAAGTTTTCCTCAATATCTCCCTCTACCCAATTAAGTTTTACCCAATATCTCCCCCTACCCCTTTTAAGTTTTCCTCGTTATCTTTCTCCACCCAAATAAGTTTTACCCGATATCTCCCCTCACCTCCACCCTCATTTATTTATTATTAAAAATAAATCTCAATAACTCTCCCTATCCTCGCCCTCACATATTAAATCTTATCAGTTTTTATTTGATATCTCCCCCCACCCTCATATATTTAGTCTTATTAAGTTTTCCCGAATATCTCTCCTACCCTTCTATGAGGATTTCAGGGAAGGGGAGGGGGTATATATTGGTGAAAATTTAATTATTAAATTTTCCCAAATATCTCCCCCCACCTCCATCATCGTATATTAATTATTAAATGTTCCCCAGTATCCCCCTATAGCTCGTACCCCAGCTCCATTCTCATATATTAATTATTAAATTTTCCCCAATATCTCCCCCTACCCCCTTTAAGTTTTCCCCAATATCTCCCTCTACCCAATTAATTTTTATCCCCCGTCCCCCTTTAAGTTTTCCCCAATATCTCCCTCCACCCAATTACGTTTTACCCAATATATCCCCCTACCTCCATCCTCATTTATTAATTATTAAGTTTTTGTCAATATCTCTCCCTACCCCCACCCTCATATATTAGGTCTTGTCAAGTTTTTCCCAATATCTCCTCCACCCTCATATATTAAGTCTTGTTAAGTTTTCCTCCATATCTCACCCACCCTCATATGAAGATGGGGGTGGAAGGAGATATTGGGAAAAGCCTTACCGTGAGGGTGGGTGTGAGGGGAGATATTAGGAAAATTTTAATATATAAGGGTGGGGGTGAAGAAAGATATTTAATAAAACTTGAGAATGAGGATGGAAGAAGATATTGGAAAAAACTTAATAAAAACTTACCCTCTAAGTAAATGACTAATCCTCTCCAATGCTTGAATCCATTCACCTATATGGATTCACAATTAAAACCAAAAAGAAATGAGGTGTCCATGTTAAGAGAAGTGGACAGAGTAATGACCAACAAGTTTTAAGATGTCGATGTTCAATGGGATCATTGTGGCACTTTTACAACCCGTCCTCTATATATATAGTGGAATTAGGCACCAAACTTTCTTTCATTTTTATTTTCAAGTAATTGTACTTGGATTTTATTTGGGACGTTGATATCAACGATCAAGTCGTGTCCATGAGATTCAAAATATGTTTTTTGGTACCAAGGCAAGCGACATAATAGAATTCAAAATTTGTTTTCTAATACCAAGGCAAACAACATAAGCGACATAACAGTTGATCATCTCATCAACCATCTTGAGTGCAAATTCAACCTGAATTTTATTAGAAATTTGGGGATATCACTCTATTTTCAAAAATTTCCCCAAATTTGTCATAGATTAAAACTCTACAACAACGAATTTGGAAAATTTGTGTTGGTATTTGGCCCATATGGGTTTGATGTTGAATAAAAATCTCAAATACCAATTGTAAAATATCCTCACATACTGAATACGATGTTAATCAAGCATAGGGCAGCAAGCCCATAAATTCACATGCAAATAACAACAAAACAAAAACCATGAATGCATCTAGTTAGAAAATGCAATAACATTCGAATATATATATATATATGGAATAAGTATATATTATACAACAAAAAATTGTATTTTAAATTGTTGAACCAAATGGTTGCATACAGGGGATGTTCCTCCTAGCCATAGGCTTATTGTTTTAATTATCAGTAGCAAGCCACCCCCGAGATGAGGTTATGATTCCATAAGGAGATTTTTCATTCTTGGTTTTCCACTCTTCACATTCAGCAACCCAAAAACCCAAGTTCTACTTCAACATCAGTTCCAATCCAGCATCTCTCTTCCTCTCAACTTGCACAACCCAATTAATGGGACCCCCCTTCTCTGCCACATGGTCCCCCGTGCCTTCCCACTTCATTCCAGGGATCCAATGTACTCAGTTAGAGAGGAATATCACAACTGGGGACTCCATGAACTCTCAATTTCTCTAGGAGTGCTCACAACATCCTTCTCAAGGCCCTTGAGCCATTTCCTCAACAAGAAAATGCACCAGAGACAAACAACCCATTTTATAGGCACACAAGCCAAAATTTCAGCATAAACACATTGAAATAATGGTTTCCCTTAAGCATAGCATGGTCAGTGCTCTTCTCAGCACCCAACTCACCTCTTTCTCTCCAAAATCAAAAAGCAAAAAAATGCCTCTTTTCCATTCGAAATTAATTTTTTCGCATGCAAGTTGACTCTCCCATTTCCCAAGCTTGATTGTACCGAGGCCCATTCTATCAATAACTAGGTGAGGTGACTTCCTCACCCAACCTCTTACATGCATTCAATGATTGAGTGTATAATAATTCAAAGGAGGATTAGATGGTAAAGATGCATTAACTTAGAAAAATGGCATTGATGTTCCCTTGGACTCCTCTTTATCTCCCTCTCTTGTGGAATCATAGTCCCCCATAATTTCTAGCCCTCTCATATTGTAGCCAGCGATTATTATTTTGATTAATTGTTTCAATGTACATAATACATAGTTTTTGTTCGACTATGATTGTTGTTAGACCAAAACCCGTAGGCGTTATTCTCGTCTATAATCGTCAAATTTAGGATCCACGAGAGGAGGTTAACCCATGTCGTGAAACTCGCAGGAAGCACTGAACCCAATGTCCAACAATCTCCCCCTTTTCAAGTGCTAGGTGAGTTTCAAAATCAAGACCTTTTTCTTTGATACCATTTGTTGGATTATGATTACCGTTAGATCAAAACCCACAGTTATTAGTCTCCACCACAATCCTCAGAGTTAGGATCCACAAGAGGGGGTTAACCCATATCGTGAAACTCACGAGAAGTGTTGAACCCAATGAACAACAATTCGGCCCTCGGCCATATTAATCAATAAAATATATTCAACCCAATTATATCGGCTCACCATTCTAATTCACATTTACACAATTACATTATAATTTGCAAGGATTAAAATCGGGGATGTTACACCACCGCTCAAAGTCATTTGCCTAAATGGTTGAGCAACTAAAACAAATGGTATGTCCATGTTGATTTTTGAAGACAAGTAGACCCATTGTGAGATTGTTACAACCCTTCTCTTATATATAACTTCATTACCCACTCAAGTTTTTTATATTTATTGTATGAGCTCCTTGCCAAGCCTATCATAGCATGCTACACTTAGCTTCTAACATCTTAATTTTCGTCTTTTTTGGAATCATAATCTCCAAAATATCTACATGTCCTACATTCTTCACTTCATCTTGAGAAGAAACTCTTCTTGTTAAATTGGATATGGCTACCTGATTGTCTACCAAAATCCTCTCATGCCTCCTTAAGGCTCAATGAAGGTCCATAGCCTCACATGTGAAACAACGACCAAGATGATTGTGCTCCACCATTCTTAGAGTCTTATGGGCTTCTATAGCATACAAATTCAATTCAAGGCCAATCCCAATCTGCCAAGGTATCCATACCCTAATCCATTCATATCTTCCAATCCAAAATCCCTATGTCCAACACAAAAATGACACACATGACGAGGGTTGATTCTCTATAGACCTCCTCAAGCATGC
>WSFP011454124.1:0-19463 GCA_009831015.1 Picea engelmannii
CCATATTAGGACAATTAATTATCTAATAAATTTTACTTAATAATCCCTAAGCATGTATTCATCTAGGGTTGTTACAAAACTTGGAATGATTTGATGGAAGAAGGCATGGCTTTAAGGAGGAAACCCTAGTGCATGAGAGGGAGGCCCTAGAAGGCCCAACGACTTCCATATTCTACTCCAACGACTTGAAAAATATGTCAAAACGTCACCTTAGAAGAGGGATGGCGTCACTTTAGGGTTTCTTATGTGCATTTTTAAAGTTAAATTTGAATTTTGTAATGTAAAGGGGAAAAGTAATAGTTTTTGACCACTTACTTTGTATTTTACCCTAAAATTAAATGGACAAACACTTTTAGTAGTATTTGTATAAATAGAGATCAAACTCTTGTCATTTTATCATAATGCTCCTATCTTGGAGAGGATCCTTGGTTGGAATTTGTGCCCCTTTTGGGAAATTTTCTCTATCTCTATTTTATAATTTCTCATGTGATGGTTTGTCTTGGCTATTGGATGGATAAGTAAGGCATTGTCTTTTTTGGAGACTATTTCTTGCTTTTATTGGTTAAAAGGACTTTATCTTGTTAATGCTTGGACTAGGTAAGGAATCTCTCTTATTGTTGATTCTTTTTTTGGTTACAAGGTTATTTTGCTAATATTTTTGGGAGTATAAGGGAATACAACCCCACTAATCCCATCATAATTTTCTTGGAATAATTTTTTGCACAAAGTAATACTAGGAGGAGTAAAAGGGTTTACATCCTCCTAGGGATTTCCTGAGCTAGTTTTGCTTGCCTTGGGGATTAAAAGAGCTTACACCCCCAAGGAAGTAGCGCAAATAACTCTTTCATTTTTAAAGGCTACATAACCAAATATTTAAAGGAAATAATCTCTTGCATTGGAGAAATAAAATCATTGCATTGGGATACGTAGAATTACAAGATAATGAAATTGTTTAAGTTGAAATATTTTTTGTACACTGAAAGCTTGTCCAGGCCACTAGGGAATCTTGTTTCTCCAAGGATTTATTGCTGATGTAATAAATTTAATATACAACCATTAGGGATGCAAAAAATCACTTTGTAATTTTTAAATTTTCTCATGTTCTAACCGTCAAATTTTGCTAGAAAGCTGCCAAGTTAATCTACTAGTTATTGTGCTTCTTTTGGGTGGTTTAATTGCAAGTTTTGGTGGTTGGAATTTTCTGTAGTAACACTTTTTTTATACAGAAATAAGGATGCAGATATATCTCTTCGATAATGACATCAAATAGCCTTTAGATGTTGCTAAAGTCTTGTGCTATCATACTTGAGTTTCACTAGTAATTGCTAGTTAGTCTCTTGCATATTTACTTGGACTTTTAGTGACTTGTTTAATAGTTTTTAGATTTATTTCATTTCTGATTTATATAATTATATAATTCTTCTTATTAGGACAACAAGCTTCACTTTCTTTTCCATTGGATTGTTGGGCTTGTATCTCACATTTTCTTTTGTCTCGAGTGGGTATAATCATCTTCTGCAGATAATCAAGCTCTTGGAAACCATTGATCACTTTTGAGACTCCTTTCCAAGCCATATTCCACTTATTAACTTTACCTATAGGGGAATCAATTTCATAGTCTCACTTTCCATCTGATTCCCCCCTAGGGTCACTTGGGACTCTCCCCTTGTGTTGGATTTTTCCTTCAATAAAGTGAGAGGAGGGTTTATCTGAGGTGATAGTGGGTAAACTGTCCCACTTTTATCTCCATATTGTGGATTTGGTTGAGATTTTCCCAACCTATAGTTTGCATGATAACATTTTGGCACCGTTTCCAGGGAGAATTTTGAATCCTCTTTCAGGCCCTAATGACACCCTGACAAGCTTCCATCCCAAATCCTTTATCCATAGCTTTCCTGGTGACTCCACTTGAGGGAATTTCCTTTTCCACCTTTTCTCTTGATGAGATAAATTTCATTTGGTGACTCCACCTTCCCAGAATCCTACAACCCAAGAACCCACCTTTCCATGTTTTCCCCCTTCCAATCCATTGATGAGCCTTGATCTCATCTAGCGACTCCATTGAGGTGTCTTTTTAGTCAATGGAATTTTGGTACCATGGGATGAAACCTTGCCCATAACTTGTCATGTATTGAGGAAGGAAATTTTACAGATGGAAATGGAAAAAGTTGTTAATGAAGCTACTGAGCAACTGATGAATCTTTTAAAAAGGTTATCTCAAAAATTGGCTGAAGAACTAGCCCTTGAGGATGAAGAGATGCCGGGAGGAAATATATATGAATAAAGTTACCAAGAATATCTCAATGATGAAGAACTATATGAGACATCAATGTCCATTGTCTCGCTTGACAAAGATCAAGTCTTTCATCCTTTCTTTCTTCATGCATGTGAAGAAGAAATTAGTCTCAATGATGAAGAATTTGAATATCTAGTTGAAGCCACCCTAGCCTCTATTCTTCCTGCACACAAAGACAAAGACATGGTACTTTTCAGTCACACTCATGGTCTTGTGAAAGAACCCTTGGATATGGTTGATGAGCATATAGAAACTTTCATATAGACTCGGAGATGTAGATTGGATTTTGGTTGTTTAATTTTTGATAGAGATCCCATTTACGACATTGAGGGTAGCTCTCAACCAAAAGGGGTTGAGTTTCATCTTCATAGGACTGGTCTTCATGTGTATATGATTCATATTTTTGGAAACCTATTGATGATATGGTTATATATTTGTTCCATCCATTCAAGGATGACCTGGCACAACATTTTTAGGGTGATTTTTAGTCATCCCTTTGGATTTGTGATGCATATATTTTTGGGGATGCATACTTGTTCTATGAGGACTTTCAACCACCTTCATATTCAATTTTATATGAACACCAAGACACACCCTCCCTAAAGGAATCAAAGGCTCGCTCTACAAAGTGAAAGTATTTTCATCTTGGGGATTTTTATGAGGTTTCCCAGATGAAGAGGAAACATTTTTCTAGACCTGAGCCCGTTCCTTACCTCAATTCTTCTTCTCAAGGAAATCATGGTGTATTCTTGGCATCTCTCATATCTTCTCAGTTTTTACGAAGAAAAAATAATGCTAATGGGGATGAATATCAACCATCGTCTACATATGGTAGCCATATTTATAGATGGATTGATTAAGATTGTGTCTATCCTTTCAAGTGGGATTTCTAGGATGATTAGAATTGTGACTGCTCTTTTCATCAAGATTTCCTCCATCCCACCCATCTCCATGAGTTTCATTTCATGATTGATTATATGTCTATTTATGCTCATGATTATTATCTGTTTAACTTATCCTTGTTTTATTACATAGTTAAGGACAGGGGGAGACACTTTGATGAGATGATCAATAGGTTGCACTTGTTATATGACTTCACTTGAAATCACCTGGAACTCGATTTCCATGGGTCGTGGCCCCCAGGTAAGTAGGTAGGTCATTTTTATTTCTTGCATTTTCATATTGGTTTCTCATGGTAGTTTAGTTGGATTTCATTTTTTACGTTCATTTTCACATTCATTTTTCTCTACTTGCATTATTGATTTACATGTTTGTATTTTAATCATATATATGAAAAAAATAATTTTTATTTTATTTTCTAGATTATTTTTCATTTTTGGTTTTTGATTATATGGACAAAGGATGAGTGATCCATCCTACACTTAACGATTTTTTGGTTTCAGTGTGTGTAGGAATAGGTCCACTAGAAGATGTTGTGGTTCTCATGTACTCTATGATGAGTACATGTCCCCAAGTAGGAACCATATGTTATCCCCAATTTATAGGTATAACTAAGGATATGATGTCTCAAGGCTCTTAGGTTGCAGAAATGGAGTACCGAGGGACAACTTGACCAACAATGTCCACTTGCACAAACAAGGACCCACCTCGCAACCATAGTTCTAGGTTCATCATGAGGGTATCCACCACATCAGCTAGCTTCCATAAGACATTAGGTCTTGATCCATGAGTTACAAGACAAGTATTATGGTGAGTGTCATTTCAATATTTGAGGCATTTGATTTTGTTTCATTCTAAACTACTTTTGATTAACTAGTGTTTGCTTGGAAATTAATCTCTTTTCCTTGTTTCACCTTGGTGGTTGAAATTCCACCCTAGTAATTGGGTCAACCTTAGGTATATGTTTGATACTGGGAGGTCCTCTTAATGAGTCATCATGCCACTCCCAACCATACTTGTCAATTTCCACACTTCATCCCCTCATCTCCTTAATGTTTGGTATTTCTGGGTGTAATGACCCATGAACGGGCTGAAGGCCCAGAGGATTGTAGCTGGAAAAAAAAAATTCCAATCATGAACCTTCTTGATGCTCACCCAGGTATCTTGAGGAAAATGAAATGTCTCTCATAATAAATTGATGAGACCTGTGAAAAATAACTAATAAAAAATGCCAACCAAAGTGGAACATGCATTGGCAATGTTTTACATGCTTAGGTAGAAGCCCCACACATTGTCTTCAACTTGGGGAAGCATGATGTGACCAGGGTAAAGTCAATTTGGGCACTATTTTTCATGCTTAAGTAGAAGACCCACCTTGGCTTCAACTTGGAAACATATTGAAAGAACATAAGAGAATAAATGGGTTTGGAAAAAGGATGCATTGAAAACAAAGGTGAAACACACCTTCTACAAAAGCACACATAAATGAGATACTACATTCTCTTCTTTGTCATGAACCCCATGCCCAAGAGTCTTACCCCCATCCATGTCACTTTTTCCCCATGTATTAGAGAAGGGACCACTTGGGAAACACTCCTAAACTTGAGGTACGATTCACCCAATAGGTTGTTTTGTCAACCCTCCCATATCCAAACTTGGAAAATTGCATAGGGTCTTTGAGAACTTTTTTATATTGATGAGGTGGTTTTTGATGTACATGCTTAGATGGATATTTTATTGAATTGATTTACTTATCCTGATGCATTTGAATTGAGATCCTTAGAGGGCATATTCATTGTCTTTGCAGGACCTTTCTTGGTGGATAGATTTGGAAGAACAAGCCTAGCTTGGGATTCCTTGGGGCTTGAAGTCCACAAGTTGGATACCATGACCCACATAACAGACGAGGATCACATTATTTGAAGGCCATAGGGACACCTTGGAGGACCTCACCTATGCCCCTACTAGCCTAATGTTTTTACTTTGGAGGAAAAAACGTCACATTTGGAGGGCTTGAAGTCTTGTGGGGCTAGGGTTTGGGGTGGTAGAGTTGATTGACTTGAAACTTGGAATTTTTTGATGGAACAAGGCATGGCTTGAAGGAGGAAACCATACCGCATGAGAGGGAGGCCCTATAATTCCCAACGACTTACATCTTCTACTCCAACGTCTTGCAAAAGGTGTCAAAATGTCACCCTAGAAGAGGGATGATGTCACTTTAGGGTTTCTTATGTGCATTTTAAAAGTTAAATTTGAATTTTTTAATGTAAAGGGGAAAAGTAAGGGTTGTTGACCCATTAATTTGTGTTTTACCCTAAAATTAAGTGGAAACACACTTTTGGTATCATTTGTATAAATAGAGATCAAACTCTTATCTTTTTATCATAACTCTCCCATCTTAGAGAGGATCCTTGGCTAAAATTTGTGCCCCTTTTGGGAAACTTTATCTATATCTCTTTGCTACTTGCTCATGTGATGGTTTGTATTGGATATTGGAATGGATAAGTAAGGTGCTATATTTCTTGGAGACTATTTCTTGCTTTTATGGTGGATTTTATTGGTTAAAAGGAATTTATCTTGTTAATGCTTGGACTATGTAAGAAATATGTCTTGTTATTGATTCTTTTCTTGGTTAAAAGGTTAATTTTCTAATCGTTTTGGGAGTATAAGGGAATACAAACACACTAAGCCCACCATAATTTTCTTGGAATGATTTTTTTCACAAAGGAATACTAGGAGGAGTAAAAGGGTTTACACCCTCCTAGGGTTTTCCTTAGCTAGTTTTGATTTCCTTGGGGAGTAAAAGGGATTACACCCCCAAGGAAGTAGCACAACTAGATATTTAATTTTTAAAGACTCCATAACCCAATAGTTAAACGCACGAATATATTGCATTGGAAATATAAAATCATTGCATTGGGATATGTATAATTACGAGATATTTAAATTGTTTAAGTTTGAATATTTTCTGCATGCTAAAAGCTTGTCAAGGCCACTAGGAAATCTTCTTTCTCCAAGGATTTATTTCTATTGTAATAAATTCAGGCTACATCCATTATGTCTGCATAAAATCACTTCATACGTTCTAAATTTTCTCATGTTCTAACTGTCAAAGTTTGCTAGAAAGCTGTTAAGTTGATCTACTAGTTATTGTGCTTCTTTTGGGTGGTTTACTTGCAAGTTTTGGTGGTTGAAATTTTCTGTAGTAAAACTTGTTTTCTACATCCATAAGTCTACAGAGATATCTCTTCAATACTTACATCAAACAACCTTTAAATGGTTCTAAAGTCTTGTTCTATCATACTTGAGTTTCACTAGTAATTCCTAGTTAGTCTCTTGCATATTTACTTGGAATTTTAGTGACTTGTTTGGCAACTTTCAATTTATTTCATTGCTGATTTATATCAGTATATAATGCTGCTAATTAGGACAAAAATATTCACTTTATTTTCCATTGGATTGTTGGGCTTGTATCTTGTTTTTTATTTTGTCGTGGGTGGGTATAATCATCTTCTGCAGGTACTCGAGCTCTTGGAAACCATTGATCACTTATGAGACTCCTTTCCAAGCTAGATTTCACTTAGTAACTTGACCTATAGGGGCATCACTTCCATAATATCACTTTCCATCTCATTTTCCCTAGGGTCACTCGGGACTCCCCCCTTGTGTTGGATTCTTCCTTCAATAAATAAAGGGAAAGGTTTATCTGAGATGAAAGTGGGTAAAATATCCCACCATTATCACTATCTTGTGGATTGGGTCAGGCAATTTGCACAATAACATGGTGAACTTTTTTTTCACTAATTCCTTAACTTTGTTTCAGTCAACAAGAACTTATTACTTCATATCCATCTGCATTGATCTATTTGTTATGGATTTTCTTTGGCCCCTTATTTATGTATTTATAATAGATTCTTTAGGTTACCTGTTAGAGGTGATCCATATTTCTGGTCAAATTCATGGTATTTGTTTCCCAAATGGATTTAAAATGGTTAACACTACTTTCTAGATGATTCTCTCCTCTCAATTAGAGTGGAAAATGTATTTGTTGATGGGTACCTTTCTTGTCTTAATAATTTTTACTTTGCCTCATGTGTCGTATTCAGTTCTCATAAAATAAATTTTGGTTAGTCAATTTGGATGGACCCCTAGATTGGATCCCCATTGCTTGGTATCATATTTAGCCTATGGTTAAAACATAATATTTGGGGTTTCCCTTTGGATTTAGTTTGTCAATGATATTCATGTGGGATTGGTGTTTTTAAAGGTTTTAGAGAAATATTTATATTTGGTAGTATAAGGATCTTCAATTTGCTGGAAAGTTGGTTGTTGTTGGTCTCATTCTTTAAGTTTCTCATGTACATTATATGTCTCATTGGTTTCCTATTAGGCATTAGTACTATTGACTTGAACAAATCTTGAGAACATATCTTTGGTCCAAGTATGATGGAAATCAGGTCTTTCCCTTGGTTCCATGGGATGTTTGCACCATGCCCAAGGATGAGGGGGGGATTGGTTTGATTTTTGGAAGTATTCTGGAAGCCAAGTGGATGGTGTTGTGTCTTGAGGGTTTATCTCCTTGGCATATCTTGTTTCTACATTGGGTTCTTCCAACATAGCTTTGAGGTAGAGTCTTGGGGACATCTGGAATTTATATCATATTTGTCAGGAAATGCAGGGCACTTCCACACTAATCCTAGAATAAGAGAAGAATAATTTAATCAAGAACAAAAATGACATACCCAATCACACAGTACATCGATATTTTACCCTGGAAACAATTAACCGGGAAAACCAACATTCCTTTGAGTGTTCTGCTCTCTTGTTGTCTTACTCAATCGGAATAAAAAGTTACATGTCTAACCTTGGTCCACAGCTAAGACACAATCGACATCATACCCTCTTGGATAGGAAAGAAAAAACCTGTAGCCAATTTGTCTTACATATACATGACCATCAACCTAGTTTACCATTCATTATCATTACAACATTAGCATTCTCACATTATCCTTACAACAAAAACCTTTATGGCCTTATGACATGCCTCTTTATAGGATTTACAACAGGAAAACCCCTAAATATTGGTGCCCCAAAAATGGTTATAGATCCATGCATATCATTGGCTACAAATCCCACAAATCTCAGGATTGTGTTACAGTTGAATCCAAGTCGGGTTTATCAGTCGACTACCAATCAACCTTCATTTGGTCTCTAGTTACTCATCTCATGGCCACACTTCGACCTCTTTTCGATTTACTTTCCATTGATATCTTCAACTTTGACTTTACTCGGTCAAATCCTTTGACCTTCGACTTTTTTTCAATCTACCTCAACTTCGACCTACTGTCGATCCACCTCAACTTTGATTTTTTTTCAATGTTATCGATCTACCTTGACTTCAACCATCAGTCGATTCACCTTGACTAGAATTTCATTGCAAAGAATATAACAACTCAAAATTCTCCCACTTGTTGTTTTATTTGTTGAAATAGGAGATTTCTAAACTTTTTATCACAGACCTAAGGTAGAAATATTCATTGCCTCTCTCCACCAAGAAAAATTCACAACACTCATAGACTTGGTCAACGAGTCTTCTATGTTTTCCAACATGTCTACTTTCTCTAGTATCACCTTGTTACTTTCCACCATGTCTCTTACGAAATGGTATTGTACATCAATGTTCTTAGTATTTGAATGACAAGAAGGGTTGTTTAACAGAAATATTGTGCTTTGACTATTTCAACTTACTTTCAAAGCTATCTACTCAAACCCAATTTTTGAACACAAACTTTGAATCCATACCACTTCTTTGCTTCCATGAGTGGACACCATGTATTCAACTTCTATTTTTGACAAGGATACGATCACTTGTCGCTTACTCATACAACTTATTGCTCCACTAAACATCTTGAAGACATATCTGTTGGTCAACCTCCAGTGATCCAGATCTCCAACACATTCAACGTCGAAAAATCCATGTACATCTAATTTACCACTGTCACGTCTAGGTCTTCCTTGGTATCATATAGCATAGTCCTTTGTGCCACAAAAATACTTGAATTCTCTCTTGAAAACCATTCAGTGCTCCTTTCTAGGTGTCGACATGTACCTTCTCAACACTCCCACTACATGGGAAATGTATGGTTGAGTGCATACCATTGCATACATTAGAATACCAACAATACTTGCATAGGGAACACATTCCATGTCCATTATTTCTTCCTATGTCTTTGGACACTATTCAATAGTAAGCCTTGCTCCCACTGGAATTGGCACCTTCACTAATTTGCATTCTTGCATGTTGAATTGATTCAGAACTATTTCAATATACTTCATCTGATTCAACTAGAGCTTTCTAGTGGCTTGATCTGTCTTAATCCCCTTTCCTAGAATGAATTTAGCTATGCCAAGATATTTCATGTCGAACTTGGAGGATAACTTCTTCTGCACCTCCTTAATTTCTTTCATGCTATTTCCAATCAACAACATGCCATCGACATACAAAGCTACATATATGAAACGCCTACCTTCTTCCTTGGAATATATGTAGTGATCATCTTTGCTTCTCACAAATCCAAAACTAAGGATGTATGTGTCAAAATTTTGGTACGACATCCTTCGTGATTGTTTTAGACCATAAAGGGATCTTTTGAGTTTGCACACCAACTCTTGCTTTCCCTTTACTACAAATTATTTAGGTTGTTTCAAGTAAATTTCTTCTTCTAGGTCCCCATATAGGAACGTTGTCTTCAAATCCATCTGTTCTATATTAAGATCGAATTTTGCATCGAGATACATTAGTACTATAATGGAATTTAGTTTTTCAATAGGGGAAAAAATCTCACAGAAGTAGACTCCCCTGACTTGGAAATATCCTTTCACTACTAGTCGATCTTTGATCTTATTGAATTGTCCCACGACATTCAAATTCTTATTGAATACCCACTTTCTATAGATGGGATTTATTCCACTAGGGAACTTGACTAAATCCCATGTCTCATTCTTGTACAAGGATTCCATCTCTTCGACCAAGGCATCCTTCCAGAGTTTACCCTCTATTGAGTCTACTGCCTCACTGAATGACTTGGGATCATCATCGATGTCAGTTAACATGAATGCAGAATGAAATTCAAGAGAAATATACCTTTTGGTTGGTTTTCTTACTCTTTTTTACCTCCTTACCACTAGAGTCAGTTTCTCCACCTCTTCCTTAGATTCATTCGACTCATCTGAATCATATTTGTCATTTCTTAGTTCAAACTACACTATATTAGGATTATTATTGATCTGAATAACTTCCTCAGGCTCGGATTTACCTCCAACTTATTCGAAGAACACATATAAATGGTATGTTGTTCTCCTTGATGTAGGATCCCAAATCTTATATCCTTTCATCCCCTCTTTATCTCCAATGAAAATACATTTGACTACATTCTTGTCCAACATGCTCCTCTTTTCCTTAGGAACATGCACAAATACATCACATCCAAATACTTTGATATGTACCACCGAAGGATTCTTACCCAACCATACCTCATTGGAGTTGTGTCGAATAACACCAATGAAGGAGACATATTCACCATATATCTTGCAGTATCGACTGCCTCCACCCGTAGTTCTTGTGCAAGCCCAACACCACTAAGCATGCTCCTTGCATTATACATCAACGTTCTTTTCATTCTCTTGAAATATCCATTTTTATATGGGGCATATGGTGTGTTATTTTTTCATGCTATGTCACACTTCTTACAGAACCGATAAAATTCCTTTCCACAAAATTCACCATGATTGTTAGTCCTCAACAATTTAATCCTCTTCTCTCTCTAGTTTTCCACAAGATATTTAAACTCCTTAAATCTCTTGAAAACCTCTAATTTATTCCTCAGGAAATATGTCCATGTCTTCCTGGAAAAATCATCTATGAAGGAGAAATAATATAGGGATCCACCAAGTGAAGCCACTGTAACCAAGAAAAACACATCACTATGCACAGGTTATATAATCCCATTTTCCCTTGTTGCTCCAGATGGGAACCGCAACTGATTTTGTTTCCCATATATGAAATGTTCACAAAATTTGAATTCTAAACCACATTCAGGAAAACCTTCAACCATAACTTTACTTTTTATAGCTTGAAGTCCTTTTTCTCCAATGTGTCCCATCCTCTCATGGCATAACCTGGTTGGGTCGAGTTCATCATGTATTGTCGAGTCAGTTTGAACCGAATTAGATCTATTCGATTTGAGTCGAGTCGAGTTATGTCAACATAGATTTGATTTGAGTCATAGTCGAGTTGATTTCAGGACCAACAATGATGTTGTATCCAGTTGAGTCGACATTCCCTAACAACTTGTACAGGGTACCAATCCAAACTTCTTTCATTTAGACCATCACACCTCTTACCATATTAAATGAATCATTCTGAAACAAAGTATACACACCTGCATCACTCATCTTACTAACAGAAACCAAGTTTATTTCCAAACCTGAAATGTGTAGCAAACCTAGAAGGGTTATTTTCCTCCCATCCTGTAGTGTCAGTCAAACTCTTCCCCATCTGAAAATTCTGGTTGTTGAGTCGTACCCCAAGAACATATCACCCCCATCATATTGTTCATATTCACATAACCATTCTTTATGTGTTGTCATATGATAGGATGATCCTGATTCGATCAACCAAAAATCTTGATCTGACTGTGTACTGGTCGATGCCAGGTACACATCACCTCCCTTCTCTGAGGCCGTCTTTCTCTTAGTCAATTTCTTCTTGTCGGATCCAACACTACCTTATTTTTCCTTCGAATTGCATTCCTTTTTATAATTCCGAAGTTTACCACATTTCGATAATATTCACGTCCAATGAACCATGGATTTAAATCTACCCTTCGGCTTATAATTTATATCATAGAATATGCCTTTGTCTCTGTCTACTGGTCGACCTCTCACTACCAGAGCATCTTTGGTCGATCCTTCCATGTTCTTCCTTCTAATTTATTCCGACAACAAAGAAGCAACCACATCCTCTAGCACTAGTGTGGTTGTATTACTCCCAATAGCCATGACTAAACTATCCCAGGAGTATGGAAACAAATATAATAGGCTGATACACTTTTCCTCATCAGTGATATTAATATCCATAGATGATAACTTTATTAACATGGTATTAAACAAATTTAAATTCTCATTCACCTAACTTCCATCACTCATCCTCAGAAGATATAGTTTCTTTTTGAGAAACAATTTATTTACCAGATATTTCGACTAGTATAAGATTCCCAACTTTCCCCACAGTTTCTTGGACAAATCTTCACTTGAGACATTCAACAACATCGAATCTGCAAGAAAAATCCAAATCATACTTCTTTCTCTTCTTTATAGTTTCTCCCATTCTTCCATCGACATTCCTATCAACTAGGTACCTGTACAAACCGTTGTCCATTGTTCTTGATCCATAAAAAGATATTCCATTTTAAGCTTCCAAATCTCAAAATTTTGGCCATTGAATTTTTCTATCACTATTATAGAGCTGCTCGCCATTCTTTACCTTGATATTTAACATAATTTATGACTTACAACTATTACTGTACCTAGGGTTTAGTTCTCAGATTCAAGATTTGCAAATCAAGATCTGATATGCTCGCCAAAGCATAACACCACTCTGATAACTCATTTGTTAGGGAAAAGCTAAGCTCTAATACCACATGTCAGGAAATGCAAGGAACTTCCACACTAATCCTAGAATAAGAGAAGAAGAATTTAATCAAGAATGAAAATGGCACAAGAAATCACACAATACACCAATATTTTACCCTCAGAACCCTTAACCTAGAAAACAAACATTCCTTTGAGCGTTCTGCTCTCTTGTTGTCTTATTCAGTCAAAATAAAAGGTTACATGTCTAACCTTGGTCCACACCTGAGACATAATCGACATCATACCCTCTTGCATAGGAAAGAACAACCTTGTAGCCAATTTGGCTTACATATACATGACCATCAACCTATGATTTCCCATCCATTAGCATTACAACATTACCATTCTCACATTACCCTTAAAAAATCAACCTTTATGACCTTACATGATCCATGATCTTTTCATTGTGACTTATAAAGAATTGTATTGAATGAGCATAAATCAAAGTGCACCATTAAAGAAGGGAAAAATTAAAAATGAAGAGACATAAGCATCAGATATGAACACAAAAAAATGATAACGGAGTTCATCCATGGTAGATTACAACTCTAGGTTCTTCTCTCAAATGCGTAGGCTCTTTCATTAATGAAGTAAAAGAATTTGGAAAATACATGAATATACCTCATTCTGAAATCAAGCTGCGGAAATAATGCTCATATCAGAAAAAAAAACATCAACACTAGATTCATGGCATAGAATTATCCAAAAATGACTGTCTCCATGCTTTGATCCGACTTTGGCACTCCCACACCCAAGATAAATTGTGTCTTGGTTTGTGTTCTCTCTGCAACCTGCAATTATGGCAGTCTCTACCTCATAATCCATTCCCACAGTCGTATGGTATAGTCATTCTTCCCCCTAGCTATGATAGGATTTTTGTTTTTAAATAATAAAACCGGTGGATAATACCAAGCAACACCGGTGGCACGTTGGTTATGGTAGAGTTGTAAAGGTGTTGGGTAAGGCAGAGGTTCCAGGTTCGAACCCACTGGACTCCATTTTGGTTGTTTGTTTATATATATATATATATATCCATTGGAAAGCTCCTCCAATTATAGTGTTCCCTCTATTGATACTTATATTGTTGGCTAACATTGGCATGGTCCACTAGATTTGGCAAACCCGCCATATTTTTTTAAAACAAAAATTCATTCATGAGCCAACATTGGACATTTTTGGGTTGCCACATGTCGACCGATGATTGGGCCACATGGCACCCATTGATATGCCCACTTGTACATTGATGTGGATGATCTTTCACTCTATACTAACACGTGGTGCTTCCCGGATGGTGCCACGTGGAGTCGCCTGGGGGTGCCACATGGCACTTTTTTATTGGTCCACATGGACCCCTAAAAATCCCAATGGTAGGTGACACATGACAGCCTTTGGTGCTTCCACGTGGCATGTTGAAATCGAAATCCCATATGATGATGTCACCCTTCCATGTCAGCTACTAACGTCATGCTGACATTAGCAGTATGGATGATGATGTGTCCCCTGTTGACTTGCCATGTTTGACCACAACTTTCACCGCGAATATCTTTCAAACTATAACTCTGTTTTATGAGTCGTTTGCACCATTAGAAATATTGCGACGTTCTCTTCACAATCATGTCATTTTCACTTGGGAACTTTGAATTTTTTCCCTTTCTCTATCTGTTGGAGCCATTCTGAGAGTTCTGAGTAGCCTCTGTGAGTTCTAAGTTATTCTTATCCTTCTCTGGATCCTTTTTATATCACGCCTTCCCACTGAGAGTTTTTTGGACCACCAAAAACTTTCATCAATCAACTAGTAAGTGAGGGAAGAGTCCCCTCACTTTGTCCTTCTCAATCCACTTTGCCTTCCTTGGATGTTTTCCTTTTAAGCCTACTCGAAGATAATCAACATCACCCTTCGTGAAGTCCTCATCCTCCTATCTAGGATGATATATTCCTATAAATCATCCAAGTACTTAGGTGAAAACACATCAAATGATGGTATTGAAACTTCCTCATCTTGATCCATGATCATGGGAGGCTAAAAAAGTTTCAAGTTCTCAATGTTCACAACTGAGTAAATCTACATATAAGGTGGAAGATCCAGACGAAAAGCATTGGTACCACTTTTATCAAAGATAGTGAAGGGTCCATAACGAATGGGTTTGAGTTTATTTCCTTCACCATTCAATATATCCTTTTTGATGTGAAGCCATACCCAGTCTCTAAACTAGAACTGATGATCAACCCCATGCTTGTCATGCCGAGATTTATATTGTGCTTGAATTTTCTCCAAATTTTCCCTGACTACCTGGTACATCTATTGAATACTTTGAATGAACTTGCGGGCTTTGTCCTCTATTATTTCTTCATTTACATCGGCATCTCTCCCATACATCAAGTCTAAAGGAACCTTTGGAAGCTACCCAAAACATGTCTCAAAAGGTGAACTCTGAGTGGTTGAATGTAAATCTCAGTTGTATGAATGTTGTACATAGCATATATATTCATCCCATACCTTGGGACACTTTTTGCAGTAGCCTCAAAGAAAAAGTACCACTTTTCGGTTTACCACCTCTGTCTGTTCGTCGGTCAGTGGATGGAAAGTAGTGCTCCTCTTCAATTTGGTGTCCATCATTCTCCATAAGCTAGTCCAAAAGTACCAAAGGGATTGATTATCTCGATCTGAGATGATAGATGTGGGTAATCCAAAGTGAACCCAAACATGTTGAAAGAAGAGATCAAAAATATTCTTAGTAGTGATCTTCTTTTTACAAGGCATCAAGATACAAATCTTGCTGAACCTATCCACTACAACATAAAAATAATCATGACCCCTTTGGTCATGGCTAAACCCCCTAAAACATCCACGGATATACTTTCCCATGGATGGGATGGAACAGGAAGTGGTGAGTATAGCCCCATTTTTCTATTATTGGGCTTACAAGTAGAACACATCACACACCCATTTACATATTTAGTTACAATTGCTTTCATTTGAGGCCAGTAGCAAAACCTCTATAAATGAGCCATAGTTTTTCCTACCCAAAAATTCCCAGACACAAGAGAAGCATGAGATTCTTGTATTACATGGACTCATTCACTTATAATAATACATAGCTTTCCAAGACGGTAAAGTAACTTTCCCTGCAGACAATAGTTCTCTACCTGTGCACCAAGGGTTAGCTTCATATATACTTCTTTAAAATATTCATTGATGGCATATTGTTCTATATAGATATCATGAGATAAAGAAGCATTCTTAAAAATAATAGAAGAAACAATAGGAGGTCTAGAAATCATATTATCTACCTTGTTACTTGTACCCTTTTGGTACTTGATTACCAAGTGAAAATGTTGTAGAAAACCCATGCACCTGTAGTGCTGAGATTGTTGCAATTTGGTATTTTCTTGAAGATACTATAAGGGTTGGTGATCTATATGTATAATGGGTTCCTTCCCTAACAAGTAGTGCTTCCATTTCTTTACACTTTGGACTAATGTATACAACTCTTTATCATATGTAGGATCGTTAACAATAGCTTGGTTAAAATTTCCAAAGTGGTAACATATAGGCTTACGATATTGCATTAGTAATGCACCCATGTCGTATCCATTGGCATCTGTCTCGATCTCAAAAGGTTGTTGAATATTTGACAATGTTGATACTGGTGTGGTACTGATATTTCCCTTCAAAGTGTCGAAAGATTTTTGTTTCTTTGCTTCCCATTGAAAAGTGTTTTTCACACTGGTTAAGGCATGCAGAGGAGTTGCTATGAAGGAGAAGTTGGGAATGAATCTCCTCCAATAATGGAATGCACCTAAGAAGATTCAAACTTTGGTTACACTTTTTGGCTCAGGCCAATTTACAATTACATCAACTTTGGAAAGGTCAATTTTCAATTGTCCTCCTCCTACAATATGACCTAAGTATACAAGTGCAGTCTTGTCAAATTCACATTTAGACAATTTTACATACAACTTTCCCCTTTAAAAAGTATCTAATACTTTGTTTAAATGCCTCACATGCTCATCCCAAGTCATGCTAAAAACAAGAATGTCGTCTAAATATACAATCACAAAGTCATCTATGAAAGGCCTAAATACATCATTCATCACACGCATGAAAGTTTCCAGAGCATTAAAAATCCCAAATGGCATAACCAACCACTCAAACAATCCTTGTTTGGTTTTAAAGGCAATTTTCCATGCATCCTATTCTGTGACTCTGATTTGATGATATCCACTACGCAAATCCAACTTAGTGAAATAGACAACATTCTTCAATTGATCAAGTAAATCATCTATGCAAGGAAGAGGGTATCAATTTTTCACCATGATATTATTTAAGGCCTGGTAATCTACACAAATTATCCATGTGCCATCTTTATTTGGAACCATCACGATCGGAGAACCACAAGGAGATGAATTGGGCTTGATGACCCCTTGATCCAATAATCCCTATACTTTCTTCTTGGTCTCTGTCATCTCTACAAATGACATCCTATACATTCCCACATTAGGAAGAGGATAACCTTGCTGAAGATGTATCTCATGTTGGATTTCCCTCTTAGGAGGTAATCCATCTGGCTCCTAAAAAATATCACCATACTTAGAAACAACATCAATTAATTACTTTTTATGAGATGGATCACACCGTTGGAAAGCGTCGAATGTCCTAACATCTTTCTCTCTAATGACCATGAGTACATATCTCTTATTAGTGTTTATGAGTCTTTTCATTTTCCCTAAACTAACAAGTGTTGTATTTACCCTCATGTTGTGAGCTCTAACAATATATTCCACTCCCTCTTTAGTAAGGTGTTATTTGTTCTCATGACAAAAGAAGACTTCTTTTCTATTAGAAAGATAAGGACTTCCCAACACTATGCAACATATATCAAGTGGTAGAACATCCAAATCAACTTCATCAATCAATTTTGAAGCAATAGAAAATATGATCCTACATTGTTTGGTGAGATTAAGTTTTTATTTGTCACATACCCAACCAAGAGGATAAGGTTTTAGATGTGGTTTCGTTTCAAGACCCATTTTCTTGACAAGTGATTTAGATATCAAGTTTACTTGGGAACCCATATCAAATAGTGTATCTATATTATTATGTTTAGATACAACTCTTATGTGAAATAACTCATTTCTCTTTCGTTCATCTACATGAGATTCATCATTGGAACTAGAACTAGCATGAAGAGAGTCTTTACCTTGTACTCCAACCGCTATGATATTTCCTTCATCTCTTGAATCAGAACCAAGATCTTGCTATATTGTAGCAACGGTCTTTGTCTTCCCCTTTCCACCAAACTGTTTCGGTTTCTTTTCCGGATGCAGTTTCCAACAATGTTCTTCATCGTGACCTATCTTCTTTCAATGAGTGAAATATGGTTTTCCTCCTTCTCTCGTCACTGTAGCGGTCTTCTTTTCCTTCCTTTTAAACTTCTTAAAAGTCTTCTGTGGGATAATGAAAGGTTTCTTTGTGGGATCTTCTTGAACATGTTTCCCCATGTTCTCAAGGTGAGTGGCTTTCACACAAACTTCATCAAGACTAGTGGGGTTAAACAAGAGCAAAGTATGTCGAATATAAATGTGAAGTGCGCTAATATACTTCTTTAAAGTCTCATAAGAATACAAAGGAATGTTCAATGGAAGAGCTTTCTTCCTAAATTATTCTGTGAAACTTTGTATAGTTTGTCCTTTAATTTTCCTTAAAGTTTTCCATTCCATCATTGATTTATGTAAACATCCTAATGGATAAAATTTCTTCCTTATCACTGATTTAAATTCTGACCATGAGGAAAGAATCTTACCACACTTACTTCTATCCTGAAGCTTTCTCTCCCACCATATGAGAGCAGTTCCTTCCAATCAAAGAGAAGCCAGTTTCACTTTAAATTCCTCTTCATCAATATGTTGGACATGACAATACACTTCAACTTGTTGGATCCAATTATCTATCTTTTCAGGATTAGCATCTAAATTAAACATAGGTAAAAATTTACATCAATCTTTAATAATGGTTTATTAAAAGAGGATTTATGGCTAGAATGATGAGAATGATGAGAATGCTCAGAGGAAGAAGAACTAGAACTCGAAGGTGAATATGGAGGCTCAGGAGGATCTCCTCTAGCCCCTTGGTTTACCAAAGCATCATCATCTGCATGTGATTCCTTTTTCTTCCCTTTCTTACTCATCCTCTTCTCGTAATATCCATACATTCGGTCGACCATTTATGACATGCTATAGAATACCATGTTAAAGTTTTTCTCTAGTTCATCATGCTTCTCCTCTTCTACCATTTTATTCCTTCTAGATACACGACCAACTTTAGGATTGAAATTATTTAGAGTTCCTAAACCCTGCGTATGCTTGGCCCTAGTAAGCATTCACACTCAACAATTCAAGTCAAAGATGACTGCTCTAATACCAACATGATCTGATATCTTTTCATCGTGACTTATAAAGAATTGTATTAAATGAGCATAAATTAAAGTGCACCATTAAAGAAGGGAAAACTTAAAAATGAAGAGACATAAGCATCATATATGAACACAAAAACTTGATAACGGAGTTCGTACCT
>WSFP011454128.1:0-19463 GCA_009831015.1 Picea engelmannii
CCATATTAGGACAATTAATTATCTAATAAATTTTACTTAATAATCCCTAAGCATGTATTCATCTAGGGTTGTTACAAAACTTGGAATGATTTGATGGAAGAAGGCATGGCTTTAAGGAGGAAACCCTAGTGCATGAGAGGGAGATCCTAGAAGGCCCAACGACTTCCATATTCTACTCCAACGACTTGAAAAATATGTCAAAACGTCACCCTAGAAGAGGGATGATGTCACTTTAGGGTTTCTTATGTGCATTTTTAAAGTTAAATTTGAATTTTGTAATGTAAAGGGGAAAAGTAATGGTTGTTGACCACTTACTTTGTATTTTACCCTAAAATTAAATGGACAAACACTTTTAGTAGTATTTGTATAAATAGAGATCAAACTCTTGTCATTTTATCATAACGCTCCTATCTTGGAGAGGATCCTTGGCTGGAATTTGTGCCCCTTTTGGGAAATTTTATCTATCTCTATTTTATAATTTCTCATGTGATGGTTTGTCTTGGCTATTGGATGGATAAGTAAGGCATTGTCTTTTTTGAAGACTATTTCTTGCTTTTATTGGTTAAAAGGACTTTATCTTGTTAATGCTTGGACTAGGTAAGGAATCTCTCTTATTGTTGATTCTTTTTTTGGTTACAAGGTTAATTTGCTAATATTTTTGGGAGTATAAGGGAATACAACCCCACTAAGCCCATCATAATTGTCTTGGAATAATTTTTTGCACAAAGGAATACTAGGAGGAGTAAAAGGGTTTACACCCTCCTAGGGATTTCCTTAGCTAGTTTCGCTTGCCTTGGGGATTAAAAGAGCTTACATCCCCAAGGAAGTAGCGCAAATAACTCTTTCATTTTTAAAGGCTAGATAACCAAATATTTAAAGGAAATAATATCTTGCATTGGAGAAATAAAATCATTGCATTGGGATACGTAGAATTACAAGATAATGAAATTGTTTAAGTTGAAATATTTTTTGTACGCTGAAAGCTTGTCCAAGCCACTAGGGAATCTTGTTTCTCCAAGGATTTATTGTTGATGTAATAAATTTAATATACAACCATTAGGGATGCAAAAAATCACTTTGTAATTTTTAAATTTTCTCATGTTCTAACCGTCAAATTTTGCTAGAAAGATGCCAAGTTAATCTACTAGTTATTGTGCTTCTTTTGGGTGGTTTAATTGCAAGTTTTGGTGGTTGGAATTTTCTGTAGTAACACTTTTTTTATACAGAAATAAGGATGCAGATATATCTCTTCGATAATGACATCAAATAGCCTTTAGATGTTGCTAAAGTCTTGTGCTATCATACTTGAGTTTCACTAGTAATTGCTAGTTAGTCTCTTGCATATTTACTTGGACTTTTAGTGACTTGTTTAATAGTTTTTAGATTTATTTCATTTCTGATTTATATAATTATATAATTCTTCTTATTAGGACAACAAGCTTCACTTTCTTTTCCATTGGATTGTTGGGCTTGTATCTCACATTTTCTTTTGTCTCGAGTGGGTATAATCATCTTCTGCAGATAATCAAGCTCTTGGAAACCATTGATCACTTTTGAGACTCCTTTCCAAGCCATATTCCACTTATTAACTTTACCTATAGGGGAATCAATTTCATAGTCTCACTTTCCATCTGATTCCCCCCTAGGGTCACTTGGGACTCTCCCCTTGTGTTGGATTTTTCCTTCAATAAAGTGAGAGGAGGGTTTATCTGAGGTGATAGTGGGTAAACTGTCCCACTTTTATCTCCATATTGTGGATTTGGTTGAGATTTTCCCAACCTATAGTTTGCATGATAACATTTTGGCACCGTTTCCAGGGAGAATTTTGAATCCTCTTTCAGGCCCTAATGACACCCTGACAAGCTTCCATCCCAAATCCTTTATCCATAGCTTTCCTGGTGACTCCACTTGAGGGAATTTCCTTTTCCACCTTTTCTCTTGATGAGATAAATTTCATTTGGTGACTCCACCTTCCCAGAATCCTACAACCCAAGAACCCACCTTTCCATGTTTTCCCCCTTCCAATCCATTGATGAGCCTTGATCTCATCTAGCGACTCCATTGAGGTGTCTTTTTAGTCAATGGAATTTTGGTACCATGGGATGAAACCTTGCCCATAACTTGTCATGTATTGAGGAAGGAAATTTTACAGATGGAAATGGAAAAAGTTGTTAATGAAGCTACTGAGCAACTGATGAATCTTTTAAAAAGGTTATCTCAAAAATTGGCTGAAGAACTAGCCCTTGAGGATGAAGAGATGCCGGGAGGAAATATATATGAATAAAGTTACCAAGAATATCTCAATGATGAAGAACTATATGAGACATCAATGTCCATTGTCTCGCTTGACAAAGATCAAGTCTTTCATCCTTTCTTTCTTCATGCATGTGAAGAAGAAATTAGTCTCAATGATGAAGAATTTGAATATCTAGTTGAAGCCACCCTAGCCTCTATTCTTCCTGCACACAAAGACAAAGACATGGTACTTTTCAGTCACACTCATGGTCTTGTGAAAGAACCCTTGGATATGGTTGATGAGCATATAGAAACTTTCATATAGACTCGGAGATGTAGATTGGATTTTGGTTGTTTAATTTTTGATAGAGATCCCATTTACGACATTGAGGGTAGCTCTCAACCAAAAGGGGTTGAGTTTCATCTTCATAGGACTGGTCTTCATGTGTATATGATTCATATTTTTGGAAACCTATTGATGATATGGTTATATATTTGTTCCATCCATTCAAGGATGACCTGGCACAACATTTTTAGGGTGATTTTTAGTCATCCCTTTGGATTTGTGATGCATATATTTTTGGGGATGCATACTTGTTCTATGAGGACTTTCAACCACCTTCATATTCAATTTTATATGAACACCAAGACACACCCTCCCTAAAGGAATCAAAGGCTCGCTCTACAAAGTGAAAGTATTTTCATCTTGGGGATTTTTATGAGGTTTCCCAGATGAAGAGGAAACATTTTTCTAGACCTGAGCCCGTTCCTTACCTCAATTCTTCTTCTCAAGGAAATCATGGTGTATTCTTGGCATCTCTCATATCTTCTCAGTTTTTACGAAGAAAAAATAATGCTAATGGGGATGAATATCAACCATCGTCTACATATGGTAGCCATATTTATAGATGGATTGATTAAGATTGTGTCTATCCTTTCAAGTGGGATTTCTAGGATGATTAGAATTGTGACTGCTCTTTTCATCAAGATTTCCTCCATCCCACCCATCTCCATGAGTTTCATTTCATGATTGATTATATGTCTATTTATGCTCATGATTATTATCTGTTTAACTTATCCTTGTTTTATTACATAGTTAAGGACAGGGGGAGACACTTTGATGAGATGATCAATAGGTTGCACTTGTTATATGACTTCACTTGAAATCACCTGGAACTCGATTTCCATGGGTCGTGGCCCCCAGGTAAGTAGGTAGGTCATTTTTATTTCTTGCATTTTCATATTGGTTTCTCATGGTAGTTTAGTTGGATTTCATTTTTTACGTTCATTTTCACATTCATTTTTCTCTACTTGCATTATTGATTTACATGTTTGTATTTTAATCATATATATGAAAAAAATAATTTTTATTTTATTTTCTAGATTATTTTTCATTTTTGGTTTTTGATTATATGGACAAAGGATGAGTGATCCATCCTACACTTAACGATTTTTTGGTTTCAGTGTGTGTAGGAATAGGTCCACTAGAAGATGTTGTGGTTCTCATGTACTCTATGATGAGTACATGTCCCCAAGTAGGAACCATATGTTATCCCCAATTTATAGGTATAACTAAGGATATGATGTCTCAAGGCTCTTAGGTTGCAGAAATGGAGTACCGAGGGACAACTTGACCAACAATGTCCACTTGCACAAACAAGGACCCACCTCGCAACCATAGTTCTAGGTTCATCATGAGGGTATCCACCACATCAGCTAGCTTCCATAAGACATTAGGTCTTGATCCATGAGTTACAAGACAAGTATTATGGTGAGTGTCATTTCAATATTTGAGGCATTTGATTTTGTTTCATTCTAAACTACTTTTGATTAACTAGTGTTTGCTTGGAAATTAATCTCTTTTCCTTGTTTCACCTTGGTGGTTGAAATTCCACCCTAGTAATTGGGTCAACCTTAGGTATATGTTTGATACTGGGAGGTCCTCTTAATGAGTCATCATGCCACTCCCAACCATACTTGTCAATTTCCACACTTCATCCCCTCATCTCCTTAATGTTTGGTATTTCTGGGTGTAATGACCCATGAACGGGCTGAAGGCCCAGAGGATTGTAGCTGGAAAAAAAAAATTCCAATCATGAACCTTCTTGATGCTCACCCAGGTATCTTGAGGAAAATGAAATGTCTCTCATAATAAATTGATGAGACCTGTGAAAAATAACTAATAAAAAATGCCAACCAAAGTGGAACATGCATTGGCAATGTTTTACATGCTTAGGTAGAAGCCCCACACATTGTCTTCAACTTGGGGAAGCATGATGTGACCAGGGTAAAGTCAATTTGGGCACTATTTTTCATGCTTAAGTAGAAGACCCACCTTGGCTTCAACTTGGAAACATATTGAAAGAACATAAGAGAATAAATGGGTTTGGAAAAAGGATGCATTGAAAACAAAGGTGAAACACACCTTCTACAAAAGCACACATAAATGAGATACTACATTCTCTTCTTTGTCATGAACCCCATGCCCAAGAGTCTTACCCCCATCCATGTCACTTTTTCCCCATGTATTAGAGAAGGGACCACTTGGGAAACACTCCTAAACTTGAGGTACGATTCACCCAATAGGTTGTTTTGTCAACCCTCCCATATCCAAACTTGGAAAATTGCATAGGGTCTTTGAGAACTTTTTTATATTGATGAGGTGGTTTTTGATGTACATGCTTAGATGGATATTTTATTGAATTGATTTACTTATCCTGATGCATTTGAATTGAGATCCTTAGAGGGCATATTCATTGTCTTTGCAGGACCTTTCTTGGTGGATAGATTTGGAAGAACAAGCCTAGCTTGGGATTCCTTGGGGCTTGAAGTCCACAAGTTGGATACCATGACCCACATAACAGACGAGGATCACATTATTTGAAGGCCATAGGGACACCTTGGAGGACCTCACCTATGCCCCTACTAGCCTAATGTTTTTACTTTGGAGGAAAAAACGTCACATTTGGAGGGCTTGAAGTCTTGTGGGGCTAGGGTTTGGGGTGGTAGAGTTGATTGACTTGAAACTTGGAATTTTTTGATGGAACAAGGCATGGCTTGAAGGAGGAAACCATACCGCATGAGAGGGAGGCCCTATAATTCCCAACGACTTACATCTTCTACTCCAACGTCTTGCAAAAGGTGTCAAAATGTCACCCTAGAAGAGGGATGATGTCACTTTAGGGTTTCTTATGTGCATTTTAAAAGTTAAATTTGAATTTTTTAATGTAAAGGGGAAAAGTAAGGGTTGTTGACCCATTAATTTGTGTTTTACCCTAAAATTAAGTGGAAACACACTTTTGGTATCATTTGTATAAATAGAGATCAAACTCTTATCTTTTTATCATAACTCTCCCATCTTAGAGAGGATCCTTGGCTAAAATTTGTGCCCCTTTTGGGAAACTTTATCTATATCTCTTTGCTACTTGCTCATGTGATGGTTTGTATTGGATATTGGAATGGATAAGTAAGGTGCTATATTTCTTGGAGACTATTTCTTGCTTTTATGGTGGATTTTATTGGTTAAAAGGAATTTATCTTGTTAATGCTTGGACTATGTAAGAAATATGTCTTGTTATTGATTCTTTTCTTGGTTAAAAGGTTAATTTTCTAATCGTTTTGGGAGTATAAGGGAATACAAACACACTAAGCCCACCATAATTTTCTTGGAATGATTTTTTTCACAAAGGAATACTAGGAGGAGTAAAAGGGTTTACACCCTCCTAGGGTTTTCCTTAGCTAGTTTTGATTTCCTTGGGGAGTAAAAGGGATTACACCCCCAAGGAAGTAGCACAACTAGATATTTAATTTTTAAAGACTCCATAACCCAATAGTTAAACGCACGAATATATTGCATTGGAAATATAAAATCATTGCATTGGGATATGTATAATTACGAGATATTTAAATTGTTTAAGTTTGAATATTTTCTGCATGCTAAAAGCTTGTCAAGGCCACTAGGAAATCTTCTTTCTCCAAGGATTTATTTCTATTGTAATAAATTCAGGCTACATCCATTATGTCTGCATAAAATCACTTCATACGTTCTAAATTTTCTCATGTTCTAACTGTCAAAGTTTGCTAGAAAGCTGTTAAGTTGATCTACTAGTTATTGTGCTTCTTTTGGGTGGTTTACTTGCAAGTTTTGGTGGTTGAAATTTTCTGTAGTAAAACTTGTTTTCTACATCCATAAGTCTACAGAGATATCTCTTCAATACTTACATCAAACAACCTTTAAATGGTTCTAAAGTCTTGTTCTATCATACTTGAGTTTCACTAGTAATTCCTAGTTAGTCTCTTGCATATTTACTTGGAATTTTAGTGACTTGTTTGGCAACTTTCAATTTATTTCATTGCTGATTTATATCAGTATATAATGCTGCTAATTAGGACAAAAATATTCACTTTATTTTCCATTGGATTGTTGGGCTTGTATCTTGTTTTTTATTTTGTCGTGGGTGGGTATAATCATCTTCTGCAGGTACTCGAGCTCTTGGAAACCATTGATCACTTATGAGACTCCTTTCCAAGCTAGATTTCACTTAGTAACTTGACCTATAGGGGCATCACTTCCATAATATCACTTTCCATCTCATTTTCCCTAGGGTCACTCGGGACTCCCCCCTTGTGTTGGATTCTTCCTTCAATAAATAAAGGGAAAGGTTTATCTGAGATGAAAGTGGGTAAAATATCCCACCATTATCACTATCTTGTGGATTGGGTCAGGCAATTTGCACAATAACATGGTGAACTTTTTTTTCACTAATTCCTTAACTTTGTTTCAGTCAACAAGAACTTATTACTTCATATCCATCTGCATTGATCTATTTGTTATGGATTTTCTTTGGCCCCTTATTTATGTATTTATAATAGATTCTTTAGGTTACCTGTTAGAGGTGATCCATATTTCTGGTCAAATTCATGGTATTTGTTTCCCAAATGGATTTAAAATGGTTAACACTACTTTCTAGATGATTCTCTCCTCTCAATTAGAGTGGAAAATGTATTTGTTGATGGGTACCTTTCTTGTCTTAATAATTTTTACTTTGCCTCATGTGTCGTATTCAGTTCTCATAAAATAAATTTTGGTTAGTCAATTTGGATGGACCCCTAGATTGGATCCCCATTGCTTGGTATCATATTTAGCCTATGGTTAAAACATAATATTTGGGGTTTCCCTTTGGATTTAGTTTGTCAATGATATTCATGTGGGATTGGTGTTTTTAAAGGTTTTAGAGAAATATTTATATTTGGTAGTATAAGGATCTTCAATTTGCTGGAAAGTTGGTTGTTGTTGGTCTCATTCTTTAAGTTTCTCATGTACATTATATGTCTCATTGGTTTCCTATTAGGCATTAGTACTATTGACTTGAACAAATCTTGAGAACATATCTTTGGTCCAAGTATGATGGAAATCAGGTCTTTCCCTTGGTTCCATGGGATGTTTGCACCATGCCCAAGGATGAGGGGGGGATTGGTTTGATTTTTGGAAGTATTCTGGAAGCCAAGTGGATGGTGTTGTGTCTTGAGGGTTTATCTCCTTGGCATATCTTGTTTCTACATTGGGTTCTTCCAACATAGCTTTGAGGTAGAGTCTTGGGGACATCTGGAATTTATATCATATTTGTCAGGAAATGCAGGGCACTTCCACACTAATCCTAGAATAAGAGAAGAATAATTTAATCAAGAACAAAAATGACATACCCAATCACACAGTACATCGATATTTTACCCTGGAAACAATTAACCGGGAAAACCAACATTCCTTTGAGTGTTCTGCTCTCTTGTTGTCTTACTCAATCGGAATAAAAAGTTACATGTCTAACCTTGGTCCACAGCTAAGACACAATCGACATCATACCCTCTTGGATAGGAAAGAAAAAACCTGTAGCCAATTTGTCTTACATATACATGACCATCAACCTAGTTTACCATTCATTATCATTACAACATTAGCATTCTCACATTATCCTTACAACAAAAACCTTTATGGCCTTATGACATGCCTCTTTATAGGATTTACAACAGGAAAACCCCTAAATATTGGTGCCCCAAAAATGGTTATAGATCCATGCATATCATTGGCTACAAATCCCACAAATCTCAGGATTGTGTTACAGTTGAATCCAAGTCGGGTTTATCAGTCGACTACCAATCAACCTTCATTTGGTCTCTAGTTACTCATCTCATGGCCACACTTCGACCTCTTTTCGATTTACTTTCCATTGATATCTTCAACTTTGACTTTACTCGGTCAAATCCTTTGACCTTCGACTTTTTTTCAATCTACCTCAACTTCGACCTACTGTCGATCCACCTCAACTTTGATTTTTTTTCAATGTTATCGATCTACCTTGACTTCAACCATCAGTCGATTCACCTTGACTAGAATTTCATTGCAAAGAATATAACAACTCAAAATTCTCCCACTTGTTGTTTTATTTGTTGAAATAGGAGATTTCTAAACTTTTTATCACAGACCTAAGGTAGAAATATTCATTGCCTCTCTCCACCAAGAAAAATTCACAACACTCATAGACTTGGTCAACGAGTCTTCTATGTTTTCCAACATGTCTACTTTCTCTAGTATCACCTTGTTACTTTCCACCATGTCTCTTACGAAATGGTATTGTACATCAATGTTCTTAGTATTTGAATGACAAGAAGGGTTGTTTAACAGAAATATTGTGCTTTGACTATTTCAACTTACTTTCAAAGCTATCTACTCAAACCCAATTTTTGAACACAAACTTTGAATCCATACCACTTCTTTGCTTCCATGAGTGGACACCATGTATTCAACTTCTATTTTTGACAAGGATACGATCACTTGTCGCTTACTCATACAACTTATTGCTCCACTAAACATCTTGAAGACATATCTGTTGGTCAACCTCCAGTGATCCAGATCTCCAACACATTCAACGTCGAAAAATCCATGTACATCTAATTTACCACTGTCACGTCTAGGTCTTCCTTGGTATCATATAGCATAGTCCTTTGTGCCACAAAAATACTTGAATTCTCTCTTGAAAACCATTCAGTGCTCCTTTCTAGGTGTCGACATGTACCTTCTCAACACTCCCACTACATGGGAAATGTATGGTTGAGTGCATACCATTGCATACATTAGAATACCAACAATACTTGCATAGGGAACACATTCCATGTCCATTATTTCTTCCTATGTCTTTGGACACTATTCAATAGTAAGCCTTGCTCCCACTGGAATTGGCACCTTCACTAATTTGCATTCTTGCATGTTGAATTGATTCAGAACTATTTCAATATACTTCATCTGATTCAACTAGAGCTTTCTAGTGGCTTGATCTGTCTTAATCCCCTTTCCTAGAATGAATTTAGCTATGCCAAGATATTTCATGTCGAACTTGGAGGATAACTTCTTCTGCACCTCCTTAATTTCTTTCATGCTATTTCCAATCAACAACATGCCATCGACATACAAAGCTACATATATGAAACGCCTACCTTCTTCCTTGGAATATATGTAGTGATCATCTTTGCTTCTCACAAATCCAAAACTAAGGATGTATGTGTCAAAATTTTGGTACGACATCCTTCGTGATTGTTTTAGACCATAAAGGGATCTTTTGAGTTTGCACACCAACTCTTGCTTTCCCTTTACTACAAATTATTTAGGTTGTTTCAAGTAAATTTCTTCTTCTAGGTCCCCATATAGGAACGTTGTCTTCAAATCCATCTGTTCTATATTAAGATCGAATTTTGCATCGAGATACATTAGTACTATAATGGAATTTAGTTTTTCAATAGGGGAAAAAATCTCACAGAAGTAGACTCCCCTGACTTGGAAATATCCTTTCACTACTAGTCGATCTTTGATCTTATTGAATTGTCCCACGACATTCAAATTCTTATTGAATACCCACTTTCTATAGATGGGATTTATTCCACTAGGGAACTTGACTAAATCCCATGTCTCATTCTTGTACAAGGATTCCATCTCTTCGACCAAGGCATCCTTCCAGAGTTTACCCTCTATTGAGTCTACTGCCTCACTGAATGACTTGGGATCATCATCGATGTCAGTTAACATGAATGCAGAATGAAATTCAAGAGAAATATACCTTTTGGTTGGTTTTCTTACTCTTTTTTACCTCCTTACCACTAGAGTCAGTTTCTCCACCTCTTCCTTAGATTCATTCGACTCATCTGAATCATATTTGTCATTTCTTAGTTCAAACTACACTATATTAGGATTATTATTGATCTGAATAACTTCCTCAGGCTCGGATTTACCTCCAACTTATTCGAAGAACACATATAAATGGTATGTTGTTCTCCTTGATGTAGGATCCCAAATCTTATATCCTTTCATCCCCTCTTTATCTCCAATGAAAATACATTTGACTACATTCTTGTCCAACATGCTCCTCTTTTCCTTAGGAACATGCACAAATACATCACATCCAAATACTTTGATATGTACCACCGAAGGATTCTTACCCAACCATACCTCATTGGAGTTGTGTCGAATAACACCAATGAAGGAGACATATTCACCATATATCTTGCAGTATCGACTGCCTCCACCCGTAGTTCTTGTGCAAGCCCAACACCACTAAGCATGCTCCTTGCATTATACATCAACGTTCTTTTCATTCTCTTGAAATATCCATTTTTATATGGGGCATATGGTGTGTTATTTTTTCATGCTATGTCACACTTCTTACAGAACCGATAAAATTCCTTTCCACAAAATTCACCATGATTGTTAGTCCTCAACAATTTAATCCTCTTCTCTCTCTAGTTTTCCACAAGATATTTAAACTCCTTAAATCTCTTGAAAACCTCTAATTTATTCCTCAGGAAATATGTCCATGTCTTCCTGGAAAAATCATCTATGAAGGAGAAATAATATAGGGATCCACCAAGTGAAGCCACTGTAACCAAGAAAAACACATCACTATGCACAGGTTATATAATCCCATTTTCCCTTGTTGCTCCAGATGGGAACCGCAACTGATTTTGTTTCCCATATATGAAATGTTCACAAAATTTGAATTCTAAACCACATTCAGGAAAACCTTCAACCATAACTTTACTTTTTATAGCTTGAAGTCCTTTTTCTCCAATGTGTCCCATCCTCTCATGGCATAACCTGGTTGGGTCGAGTTCATCATGTATTGTCGAGTCAGTTTGAACCGAATTAGATCTATTCGATTTGAGTCGAGTCGAGTTATGTCAACATAGATTTGATTTGAGTCATAGTCGAGTTGATTTCAGGACCAACAATGATGTTGTATCCAGTTGAGTCGACATTCCCTAACAACTTGTACAGGGTACCAATCCAAACTTCTTTCATTTAGACCATCACACCTCTTACCATATTAAATGAATCATTCTGAAACAAAGTATACACACCTGCATCACTCATCTTACTAACAGAAACCAAGTTTATTTCCAAACCTGAAATGTGTAGCAAACCTAGAAGGGTTATTTTCCTCCCATCCTGTAGTGTCAGTCAAACTCTTCCCCATCTGAAAATTCTGGTTGTTGAGTCGTACCCCAAGAACATATCACCCCCATCATATTGTTCATATTCACATAACCATTCTTTATGTGTTGTCATATGATAGGATGATCCTGATTCGATCAACCAAAAATCTTGATCTGACTGTGTACTGGTCGATGCCAGGTACACATCACCTCCCTTCTCTGAGGCCGTCTTTCTCTTAGTCAATTTCTTCTTGTCGGATCCAACACTACCTTATTTTTCCTTCGAATTGCATTCCTTTTTATAATTCCGAAGTTTACCACATTTCGATAATATTCACGTCCAATGAACCATGGATTTAAATCTACCCTTCGGCTTATAATTTATATCATAGAATATGCCTTTGTCTCTGTCTACTGGTCGACCTCTCACTACCAGAGCATCTTTGGTCGATCCTTCCATGTTCTTCCTTCTAATTTATTCCGACAACAAAGAAGCAACCACATCCTCTAGCACTAGTGTGGTTGTATTACTCCCAATAGCCATGACTAAACTATCCCAGGAGTATGGAAACAAATATAATAGGCTGATACACTTTTCCTCATCAGTGATATTAATATCCATAGATGATAACTTTATTAACATGGTATTAAACAAATTTAAATTCTCATTCACCTAACTTCCATCACTCATCCTCAGAAGATATAGTTTCTTTTTGAGAAACAATTTATTTACCAGATATTTCGACTAGTATAAGATTCCCAACTTTCCCCACAGTTTCTTGGACAAATCTTCACTTGAGACATTCAACAACATCGAATCTGCAAGAAAAATCCAAATCATACTTCTTTCTCTTCTTTATAGTTTCTCCCATTCTTCCATCGACATTCCTATCAACTAGGTACCTGTACAAACCGTTGTCCATTGTTCTTGATCCATAAAAAGATATTCCATTTTAAGCTTCCAAATCTCAAAATTTTGGCCATTGAATTTTTCTATCACTATTATAGAGCTGCTCGCCATTCTTTACCTTGATATTTAACATAATTTATGACTTACAACTATTACTGTACCTAGGGTTTAGTTCTCAGATTCAAGATTTGCAAATCAAGATCTGATATGCTCGCCAAAGCATAACACCACTCTGATAACTCATTTGTTAGGGAAAAGCTAAGCTCTAATACCACATGTCAGGAAATGCAAGGAACTTCCACACTAATCCTAGAATAAGAGAAGAAGAATTTAATCAAGAATGAAAATGGCACAAGAAATCACACAATACACCAATATTTTACCCTCAGAACCCTTAACCTAGAAAACAAACATTCCTTTGAGCGTTCTGCTCTCTTGTTGTCTTATTCAGTCAAAATAAAAGGTTACATGTCTAACCTTGGTCCACACCTGAGACATAATCGACATCATACCCTCTTGCATAGGAAAGAACAACCTTGTAGCCAATTTGGCTTACATATACATGACCATCAACCTATGATTTCCCATCCATTAGCATTACAACATTACCATTCTCACATTACCCTTAAAAAATCAACCTTTATGACCTTACATGATCCATGATCTTTTCATTGTGACTTATAAAGAATTGTATTGAATGAGCATAAATCAAAGTGCACCATTAAAGAAGGGAAAAATTAAAAATGAAGAGACATAAGCATCAGATATGAACACAAAAAAATGATAACGGAGTTCATCCATGGTAGATTACAACTCTAGGTTCTTCTCTCAAATGCGTAGGCTCTTTCATTAATGAAGTAAAAGAATTTGGAAAATACATGAATATACCTCATTCTGAAATCAAGCTGCGGAAATAATGCTCATATCAGAAAAAAAAACATCAACACTAGATTCATGGCATAGAATTATCCAAAAATGACTGTCTCCATGCTTTGATCCGACTTTGGCACTCCCACACCCAAGATAAATTGTGTCTTGGTTTGTGTTCTCTCTGCAACCTGCAATTATGGCAGTCTCTACCTCATAATCCATTCCCACAGTCGTATGGTATAGTCATTCTTCCCCCTAGCTATGATAGGATTTTTGTTTTTAAATAATAAAACCGGTGGATAATACCAAGCAACACCGGTGGCACGTTGGTTATGGTAGAGTTGTAAAGGTGTTGGGTAAGGCAGAGGTTCCAGGTTCGAACCCACTGGACTCCATTTTGGTTGTTTGTTTATATATATATATATATATCCATTGGAAAGCTCCTCCAATTATAGTGTTCCCTCTATTGATACTTATATTGTTGGCTAACATTGGCATGGTCCACTAGATTTGGCAAACCCGCCATATTTTTTTAAAACAAAAATTCATTCATGAGCCAACATTGGACATTTTTGGGTTGCCACATGTCGACCGATGATTGGGCCACATGGCACCCATTGATATGCCCACTTGTACATTGATGTGGATGATCTTTCACTCTATACTAACACGTGGTGCTTCCCGGATGGTGCCACGTGGAGTCGCCTGGGGGTGCCACATGGCACTTTTTTATTGGTCCACATGGACCCCTAAAAATCCCAATGGTAGGTGACACATGACAGCCTTTGGTGCTTCCACGTGGCATGTTGAAATCGAAATCCCATATGATGATGTCACCCTTCCATGTCAGCTACTAACGTCATGCTGACATTAGCAGTATGGATGATGATGTGTCCCCTGTTGACTTGCCATGTTTGACCACAACTTTCACCGCGAATATCTTTCAAACTATAACTCTGTTTTATGAGTCGTTTGCACCATTAGAAATATTGCGACGTTCTCTTCACAATCATGTCATTTTCACTTGGGAACTTTGAATTTTTTCCCTTTCTCTATCTGTTGGAGCCATTCTGAGAGTTCTGAGTAGCCTCTGTGAGTTCTAAGTTATTCTTATCCTTCTCTGGATCCTTTTTATATCACGCCTTCCCACTGAGAGTTTTTTGGACCACCAAAAACTTTCATCAATCAACTAGTAAGTGAGGGAAGAGTCCCCTCACTTTGTCCTTCTCAATCCACTTTGCCTTCCTTGGATGTTTTCCTTTTAAGCCTACTCGAAGATAATCAACATCACCCTTCGTGAAGTCCTCATCCTCCTATCTAGGATGATATATTCCTATAAATCATCCAAGTACTTAGGTGAAAACACATCAAATGATGGTATTGAAACTTCCTCATCTTGATCCATGATCATGGGAGGCTAAAAAAGTTTCAAGTTCTCAATGTTCACAACTGAGTAAATCTACATATAAGGTGGAAGATCCAGACGAAAAGCATTGGTACCACTTTTATCAAAGATAGTGAAGGGTCCATAACGAATGGGTTTGAGTTTATTTCCTTCACCATTCAATATATCCTTTTTGATGTGAAGCCATACCCAGTCTCTAAACTAGAACTGATGATCAACCCCATGCTTGTCATGCCGAGATTTATATTGTGCTTGAATTTTCTCCAAATTTTCCCTGACTACCTGGTACATCTATTGAATACTTTGAATGAACTTGCGGGCTTTGTCCTCTATTATTTCTTCATTTACATCGGCATCTCTCCCATACATCAAGTCTAAAGGAACCTTTGGAAGCTACCCAAAACATGTCTCAAAAGGTGAACTCTGAGTGGTTGAATGTAAATCTCAGTTGTATGAATGTTGTACATAGCATATATATTCATCCCATACCTTGGGACACTTTTTGCAGTAGCCTCAAAGAAAAAGTACCACTTTTCGGTTTACCACCTCTGTCTGTTCGTCGGTCAGTGGATGGAAAGTAGTGCTCCTCTTCAATTTGGTGTCCATCATTCTCCATAAGCTAGTCCAAAAGTACCAAAGGGATTGATTATCTCGATCTGAGATGATAGATGTGGGTAATCCAAAGTGAACCCAAACATGTTGAAAGAAGAGATCAAAAATATTCTTAGTAGTGATCTTCTTTTTACAAGGCATCAAGATACAAATCTTGCTGAACCTATCCACTACAACATAAAAATAATCATGACCCCTTTGGTCATGGCTAAACCCCCTAAAACATCCACGGATATACTTTCCCATGGATGGGATGGAACAGGAAGTGGTGAGTATAGCCCCATTTTTCTATTATTGGGCTTACAAGTAGAACACATCACACACCCATTTACATATTTAGTTACAATTGCTTTCATTTGAGGCCAGTAGCAAAACCTCTATAAATGAGCCATAGTTTTTCCTACCCAAAAATTCCCAGACACAAGAGAAGCATGAGATTCTTGTATTACATGGACTCATTCACTTATAATAATACATAGCTTTCCAAGACGGTAAAGTAACTTTCCCTGCAGACAATAGTTCTCTACCTGTGCACCAAGGGTTAGCTTCATATATACTTCTTTAAAATATTCATTGATGGCATATTGTTCTATATAGATATCATGAGATAAAGAAGCATTCTTAAAAATAATAGAAGAAACAATAGGAGGTCTAGAAATCATATTATCTACCTTGTTACTTGTACCCTTTTGGTACTTGATTACCAAGTGAAAATGTTGTAGAAAACCCATGCACCTGTAGTGCTGAGATTGTTGCAATTTGGTATTTTCTTGAAGATACTATAAGGGTTGGTGATCTATATGTATAATGGGTTCCTTCCCTAACAAGTAGTGCTTCCATTTCTTTACACTTTGGACTAATGTATACAACTCTTTATCATATGTAGGATCGTTAACAATAGCTTGGTTAAAATTTCCAAAGTGGTAACATATAGGCTTACGATATTGCATTAGTAATGCACCCATGTCGTATCCATTGGCATCTGTCTCGATCTCAAAAGGTTGTTGAATATTTGACAATGTTGATACTGGTGTGGTACTGATATTTCCCTTCAAAGTGTCGAAAGATTTTTGTTTCTTTGCTTCCCATTGAAAAGTGTTTTTCACACTGGTTAAGGCATGCAGAGGAGTTGCTATGAAGGAGAAGTTGGGAATGAATCTCCTCCAATAATGGAATGCACCTAAGAAGATTCAAACTTTGGTTACACTTTTTGGCTCAGGCCAATTTACAATTACATCAACTTTGGAAAGGTCAATTTTCAATTGTCCTCCTCCTACAATATGACCTAAGTATACAAGTGCAGTCTTGTCAAATTCACATTTAGACAATTTTACATACAACTTTCCCCTTTAAAAAGTATCTAATACTTTGTTTAAATGCCTCACATGCTCATCCCAAGTCATGCTAAAAACAAGAATGTCGTCTAAATATACAATCACAAAGTCATCTATGAAAGGCCTAAATACATCATTCATCACACGCATGAAAGTTTCCAGAGCATTAAAAATCCCAAATGGCATAACCAACCACTCAAACAATCCTTGTTTGGTTTTAAAGGCAATTTTCCATGCATCCTATTCTGTGACTCTGATTTGATGATATCCACTACGCAAATCCAACTTAGTGAAATAGACAACATTCTTCAATTGATCAAGTAAATCATCTATGCAAGGAAGAGGGTATCAATTTTTCACCATGATATTATTTAAGGCCTGGTAATCTACACAAATTATCCATGTGCCATCTTTATTTGGAACCATCACGATCGGAGAACCACAAGGAGATGAATTGGGCTTGATGACCCCTTGATCCAATAATCCCTATACTTTCTTCTTGGTCTCTGTCATCTCTACAAATGACATCCTATACATTCCCACATTAGGAAGAGGATAACCTTGCTGAAGATGTATCTCATGTTGGATTTCCCTCTTAGGAGGTAATCCATCTGGCTCCTAAAAAATATCACCATACTTAGAAACAACATCAATTAATTACTTTTTATGAGATGGATCACACCGTTGGAAAGCGTCGAATGTCCTAACATCTTTCTCTCTAATGACCATGAGTACATATCTCTTATTAGTGTTTATGAGTCTTTTCATTTTCCCTAAACTAACAAGTGTTGTATTTACCCTCATGTTGTGAGCTCTAACAATATATTCCACTCCCTCTTTAGTAAGGTGTTATTTGTTCTCATGACAAAAGAAGACTTCTTTTCTATTAGAAAGATAAGGACTTCCCAACACTATGCAACATATATCAAGTGGTAGAACATCCAAATCAACTTCATCAATCAATTTTGAAGCAATAGAAAATATGATCCTACATTGTTTGGTGAGATTAAGTTTTTATTTGTCACATACCCAACCAAGAGGATAAGGTTTTAGATGTGGTTTCGTTTCAAGACCCATTTTCTTGACAAGTGATTTAGATATCAAGTTTACTTGGGAACCCATATCAAATAGTGTATCTATATTATTATGTTTAGATACAACTCTTATGTGAAATAACTCATTTCTCTTTCGTTCATCTACATGAGATTCATCATTGGAACTAGAACTAGCATGAAGAGAGTCTTTACCTTGTACTCCAACCGCTATGATATTTCCTTCATCTCTTGAATCAGAACCAAGATCTTGCTATATTGTAGCAACGGTCTTTGTCTTCCCCTTTCCACCAAACTGTTTCGGTTTCTTTTCCGGATGCAGTTTCCAACAATGTTCTTCATCGTGACCTATCTTCTTTCAATGAGTGAAATATGGTTTTCCTCCTTCTCTCGTCACTGTAGCGGTCTTCTTTTCCTTCCTTTTAAACTTCTTAAAAGTCTTCTGTGGGATAATGAAAGGTTTCTTTGTGGGATCTTCTTGAACATGTTTCCCCATGTTCTCAAGGTGAGTGGCTTTCACACAAACTTCATCAAGACTAGTGGGGTTAAACAAGAGCAAAGTATGTCGAATATAAATGTGAAGTGCGCTAATATACTTCTTTAAAGTCTCATAAGAATACAAAGGAATGTTCAATGGAAGAGCTTTCTTCCTAAATTATTCTGTGAAACTTTGTATAGTTTGTCCTTTAATTTTCCTTAAAGTTTTCCATTCCATCATTGATTTATGTAAACATCCTAATGGATAAAATTTCTTCCTTATCACTGATTTAAATTCTGACCATGAGGAAAGAATCTTACCACACTTACTTCTATCCTGAAGCTTTCTCTCCCACCATATGAGAGCAGTTCCTTCCAATCAAAGAGAAGCCAGTTTCACTTTAAATTCCTCTTCATCAATATGTTGGACATGACAATACACTTCAACTTGTTGGATCCAATTATCTATCTTTTCAGGATTAGCATCTAAATTAAACATAGGTAAAAATTTACATCAATCTTTAATAATGGTTTATTAAAAGAGGATTTATGGCTAGAATGATGAGAATGATGAGAATGCTCAGAGGAAGAAGAACTAGAACTCGAAGGTGAATATGGAGGCTCAGGAGGATCTCCTCTAGCCCCTTGGTTTACCAAAGCATCATCATCTGCATGTGATTCCTTTTTCTTCCCTTTCTTACTCATCCTCTTCTCGTAATATCCATACATTCGGTCGACCATTTATGACATGCTATAGAATACCATGTTAAAGTTTTTCTCTAGTTCATCATGCTTCTCCTCTTCTACCATTTTATTCCTTCTAGATACACGACCAACTTTAGGATTGAAATTATTTAGAGTTCCTAAACCCTGCGTATGCTTGGCCCTAGTAAGCATTCACACTCAACAATTCAAGTCAAAGATGACTGCTCTAATACCAACATGATCTGATATCTTTTCATCGTGACTTATAAAGAATTGTATTAAATGAGCATAAATTAAAGTGCACCATTAAAGAAGGGAAAACTTAAAAATGAAGAGACATAAGCATCATATATGAACACAAAAACTTGATAACGGAGTTCGTACCT
>ML872831.1:23310-35099 GCA_009831015.1 Picea engelmannii
GTCAACACAGATGGATCTTAACTACAACAGATTATTTCACCAAATGGATAGAATCCATCCCCACCAAGAGTGCTTCACACAAGGTAATCATCAGTTTCCTGGAGGATATCATAGCAAGGTTTGGCTGTCCTAGCAGAATTATCACTGATAATGTTGCATATTTCAAGTCTGAGCCTTTGATCAAGTTCTGTGAGCAGTTTGGGATTTCATTAATTCACTCCACTCCTTATTATCCCCAAGGAAATGGACTGGCAGAGTCCTTTAACAAAAGTTTGATCAGGCTTATTAAAATACTGTTAGAGGATGATAAGAGGGAATGGGATTCAAAGATAAAATTCACTCTATGCGTTGATCGAGTGACAAAACAAATATCCATAGGTATCTCCCCTTTCCAACTTGTTTATGGAACAAAAGTTGTTTTCCCTTCTCAGTTGGCTCTACCTATAGAAAAATGCTTTCAAGATTATCAAGGAGAGCCTGATGATATGAATAGAAGGATTCATCAACTGGTGGAAGTGCAGTATACTAGATAGCAGGTAATGGATGGAGCTCATAACCATCAGCAAAGGATCAAGCAAGCCTTTGACAGAAAGGAAATAAAAGAAGATTTCCAGCTGGGAGATTTAGTGCTTAAATGGGATGCACCCAGGCAGGACAGAGGAAAGCACAGTAAATTTGAAGCCTTATGGATTGGGCCCTTCAAAGTTTCTGAGACAATTCCAAATAATACCTACATGTTTCATAATTTGGAGGGAGATGAAATTTTTGGTGTCCTTGTAAATGGGCATTTTCTGAATAAGTTCTTTATTTGAGCCACAGGTGGCTCTCATGTATTTGTAAATATTTTTTTTCTTTTGTTTTTGTTTTCAGTTCATAAGTGATTCCATAGCCCAACAGCAAGGCACTGAAACTACAGAAGAGTTCTTGGCATCTCACAGGGAGCAAGCCATCCCCCATGGAGCCTAATGTTATCACATAAATTAATAAGGGGGGTGTTTTCCTAATAAGTGACCCCCTTTGGCGAAAAAATGGCAAGAAGTGGGTCAAAAACCCACTTATCCTAAGTTAGAGGCACAAGAGCATGTTGTGCTAAGCAGCAAGCAGATTTGGGTGGCCAAAATCTTCGTGCTCAGATCTACAGTGTAGGTTCAATTCCGGACCCCCCCTGCCTTTCTGCCTTTAACGAGAGAGGGGGGGTCTGATATGGTGGTTTTAAATTGCGGGCCCCTCACTATCGTGGCGCTTCCTCATGATGTCGGACCCCCCCTCCTAAAACCTCTTACTACCTACCACCCCCCCCTCCGATATACCACTTACCTCCTCCGCTTACCGCTCCCGCCTCATGCTGACATCTGTCTCCCACTCCGTCTCTCACCTCCACCCATCACCTCCTCCACTCCCACTCCCCATTTCATCACACTACACCTATTCTCCACTCACCGCTGGGCCATAGCCCCTTATCACTCCCGCCTATCATTTCTTGCCAAGTGTCCTACTTCTCACATCCTCCCTGGAATATGGTCCCATATCGTCTGTTGTCACAGCCTCACATCTGCCCCCACATCATCGCCCCATGCCACTACACCTCTGACCTATCGCAGCGCAGTGTGCACACCTTTCGTCGCCTGCACTTTCCATGTCACCCTCCATCTGTCTCGCTTGACCACATGGGTGCTCCTCGTCTCACCTTCACGATGTTGGCACCATCATCCCCGCCAAGACTCTCATCCATGTCCACCGACTAGGTCCCCTCGTAGCAATCCAATGAAGCAACAACAGCCAAAGGAAGGCCGCCATGTTGTTTAGGATAATATTTGACTTGGGCCTCTCCGATCCCAAGGTAGAAGTTAATGAAAATAAGGAAGGTGGGTGAGACATCGTCTCCTCCCTTAAATAGAAGGCCAGAGAGGGACAAATCGTAGGAGGAGACTGTCAGCCCACTCTAACATATATCGTGTCCGACAGAAGACTGCATGGGCGGTCTGACCAATGTCTACATGCACAGCCTGACAAAGAATCTCATCAACGCAAAGCCTTGAATGTATGACATGACTGCATTTCAGGCAACCCGAGCCAGTTCTAAGTATATGTAGGTATTTTTGTCATTTTGTTAGTATCGATGGTAGAGATAAGATCCCAATTGTAAAGTTTTAGTGAGGCCTATGGTTCTCTGGTTATAGACTGATATTTGAGACTTCTTGTTTAATGGCAACTAGCCTCTTCCTTAGTCTTTCTTCTGACTCTTAAATCTCGGGCATGGATGATCCAGTCGGGTGTTGTAATGACTATATAATGTAGGTTTAATTATATCAGTTTTTTACAGCGTTTTAAGTTTCTTGAAGTTTTTCATATCTGAGAGGATCTCATATCTGAAACTTTTCCTCTAAAGGTTGTTGGAAGACTAGATGTCTAGAGCAGACTTTCATTCCTCTCTCATTTTTCCTCCACCTACTCACCACTATGAAAACTTCTTGGCCTAAGTTAGATCAAGACCTCACCTAGATTTGTATTTCCAACCCAATTTTCTAAGTTAAAATGATATTGTTCTGAGTTTACTCTCATTCAGTCACCCTTTATAAACAACCTGTGACATATAAACTGATGGGTATCGGGCTTACTCCTACTACAATCCAAGAGTGACTTCTGGTGCTAACAGTGTCTAATAAGTATGGAGTTACATATGAGCCCAGGGATTCTCTAGCTCAAAATCAAAATCATTTAATATCTCATAGCTTAGGTGTTTCTCACATTTATAATACATCCACACTCATATGAAACCATGGGAGAAGTTGTTTTCTATAATGAATACATTCAAATACTATAATTCCTTTGCATCCACATCTGATCTTAGATCTTACATGCTTCTTCCATACCCTAAAAACCCTCTCACGATGAAGGAAGTCAAATAGGGGAAATGTTGCAAACAATTTCTTTACTTCTTTTATATGAACCCTAGAAAAGACATAATTTTTCCATCAAAAAGTAGTCACAATCTATACAACATCAACTAATGGTTTTTTTTCCAATGTATTAAAATTAATTAATTAAAACTCTGCACATTCAAGTTTTTTCTCATTAGCATTGGAACTATGTATGTTTTGGTTTTCTAAGTGAATAACCGACTATTATACAAAGTTGTTTTTATATATACACAACACGTTATCATTATAAGATTAATATAGTTTGTGCTAGACTCAAATTTTATTCATTTCATTGTTTTTTTCTAGTTAATTTTATTTTTCCTGGCGACCATGTTTCCCCTACAAGGATTCATCATTGAATCATGTCAACCAAGATTGTGCTTTTGGGAATAACTCTTTCACCTCTTTTCACCACTTATATTATGGTTTGATTTTTGTTTTTTTAACTTAAGAGGAGTTTGGTAACTATAAAGAGAAGGCTACCTCCATGGAATATATAGTGTTTAAAAAGGGCACAAAAATAAGGTGAGTAATAACAATCCAACCCATTATAGTTTACAAAACTAAAAACTAAAAACTTTTGCAACATATACAATTTTCATTATATTAGGCGTTCCCTTCCCCCTTCGGAGGCATGCTAATATATAGAATCATAACATTTGGTTATGCATCCTAAAATAAGAGTTCTAAAATCAAGAGGGTGAGAACCTCAAAGAAATTACACCATATAGAGAGAGAGAGAATGAGGTAGGTATATTTTAAATAATTTATATGGAAAATATCAAAATTAATAAAAATGTCAAACTAAATATTTTTATTTTCATTAATTTTATTATTATTAATGAATATTGAAACACATTTGAAAATTATTTTAAAGTTTTATCTTGTTATGTAATATAGGGAATCTAGCTTTCAAGGAATAAAATGTTTTTGTTTTTTTTAGAATTAGCCTCAGATCAATTTCCTCTTAAAGAAGGGTTTCTTATAAAGAAACCTACATTAAAAAACAAAACAAAAAAACTTCTACAAGTTAAAAGAAATCTAAATCAGATCAATTTCCTCATAAAGAAGGGTTTCTTATAGAGAAACCTACATTAAAAAACAAAAAAACCTTCTACAAATTCAAAGAAATCTAAAATAGATTACGATAATATTTGGGGATTCTTTCATGGGGCCTATCAAGGAACCCTAGGTATGCATGGAGAGGGTTGTTCTTTCCTTTGAATCAACACATTACATTTTTTTGAAAAATGTTACTGGATAAGGGATACATAATCATGTTGAACTCTATGTTTTGTGGGTTCTTTTGATATCAACAATAGACAATTGATTAAAATCCTTACAAGTGTTCATAAATTCAAAGATGTTGATGGATTTTTTAGCACTCGGTAATTTCTTTGGGATGCATCAAATAAATTCCCAGGTAACCTACAAACCAACTTTAGGTTGGATTTTGACCCTTCAAAATAGAGAGGGCTCTCTCAAACTTGTAGAGACTGAAAATACTCAAAAATATTTGGCAAAGGACACACAGAGGTCATATTCTGCAATAGGACATGTTTGTTTAGGTTTTTAAAAGGGTTGGTATGACAAACAAGAGGAAGAAAACATTGGGCAATGGGGTCAAATACTAAAATATACTATGAATATTAATACAGCTAATGTACTCCTAAGCGAACAGAGGAAAAGTAAGCATATCCTTCAGCAATAAATAATATTCAGATGATGGCAAGACATAAAAAAAAAATACCATTACGAGTGAGAGCATAAAACAAAGATGAATTCTCAATTGTAACTTTAGAATAAATAACATAAGGTTGACTACAATGAACAGAGAACTTAACAAAGAGTGAATTATGGACTTGTAATCATTAAACACAACAATCGCATTAACCATATGAAAGGAGAATATATCAAGGATGAATTCCAATCATGTACTTTTAGTTATGCTTAGAATAAATAAAAGAAGTGAAATGAATGTGAAATAGAGGAAAACACAGTGATGAATCTCGGTTATCAAAAGCATTGTACTATTGTATTAATTCATAAGGACATTCTGAGAAATTTACACATTGTCCCTTCTCCTTCCTGGATGGAAGTCCCCCCTTTCTATACTATTTTACAATGAAATATATAGCACTGAATGCCCCTTTCCAGCTCACAATTTCGAACTCCAACCCCTTTACCAAAATAGGAACAATTACAAATAGAACATGATCACATGTTTTAACTGATCTCCTTCTTTTCAGGAGAAAAAATAGGCTTCAAAACGCCACATGTAATTCTCAAGCCACAATAGTTGTGTAAAATAAGAGAACGGTTTTTGTATACAATCTCCTTCTAAAGAAAATCATCTCTCATTTTCTTGAAATTCATTTCCATCTAGTTGGAATACATGTCACAAAAAAAATGTCTCGAACAGGAAATCATAACTAAAAAATATGGCTCCAAGATTCCATCCAATCTCCCAATCTGTGACACCTGTGTGAAAAATGAACAAGGTTAATGTTCTAGGGTCTGTGCTTGACAATAAACTCCTTTGAATTTTGAAAATTCATTATGGTTCATTCGAAAATTGTCCTGTAAGTCTCAACTGCTGCGGAAACCGACTGCCACATCCTCTTTGAAATGTCACTTGTTCTTTTTTCAAATCTAATTTCATTTATCCATGTTCTCCTTAAATATTTGGGAATAACATATTTGAATAAAAATAATTCCCAAATATTTTTTATCCTGTAAAATTAAATTTCCATATTTTAATTCATGCCCGTGGTTTTGAAAAACCACTTATTGCTTGCTTCCCGTAGTTTTGAAAACCATGTCTTGTTTTTCCCAATTTACCATTTCACTATGAAAACTATTTACTGGTTTGTTTCCTGTGGTTTTGAAAACCATGTCTTGGAAACCATCTTGGTAAACTATGAAAATATCCCTTGATCTTCCCCTTTTACTTCTGCAAAAACCATGGATAAACAATTGTCCAAATACTTCATTTACATACATCTTCTTCTTTATGATTCCTTTCCATAGCAATAAACATTAATATTTATGCTCTGTAAAATTTAATTTGTACCTCTGTAAAACAATTTCACCATGAGGAAGAATTTCATTTATTGGAAATTCCATGATTAGTATTGAAACACACTCCTGGAAAATATGTCGCACATAAACCATATAATAAATGGCGGAAATATTATTTCGGAACATGGGAGGAGTGGTTTTAACCCACACCACGTTTACCCCTGAAATGCATCACGTAAGAACATGTGCTCCAACACCAAAACAATGGTTTGGATTTTGGGACCACTTCAAATAATTAACCTTCGTTTATTTTCAACCCCCAAAATGTATATGTGCCCTCCATCCACCCTTTGAATTTTCCACTTAGTTTGAGATTAGTGCCCATCATTTGACATGAGGTCATGAATTAAATATTGGATTAAATATCAAAATAAATATTTTAATATAAAAATATTTATATTAATAATAATAAACCCTTTTCTGTTTTTCTAAGGACTTTGGGCATATGAGGCTCATCACATGACTTTGTGGATAGGATAAGGGAGCTTAATATTAATAAAAGGAATATTTTTAATTTTAACCGGGAATATGATAATAAGGGTAAAAATGAATGAATTGATGGAACCAATGGATTTAGATAAGCATTAAGGCTAGATATAGGTTTGGGATATTTTCCAATTTTGACTCATGGAGGACATGACTATTTTGGATGATTAGTCGAGTGAAATATTTAGGTGATGGGAGCTTGATGTATCTAGTGAAAAACTTTTAAAATCTGAGTGGAAAGATAACACAAGGACAAGATGCTTTGGAAAAATTAATACAAATTAGCATGTGATAACATTAGCTCCAACGGGGATGCTATCCTCCCAGTGAGGTAGCAAAGTAATCGCAGACCTAGTGCCTAATCCAATGGGATATTCCCAAAACATGTGTGTACTCTGCTTTGACCTGTCACCAGTATCCACTGAAAAACAAAGTTTGTACACTGCTCTCAACTAAAAACTGAACGCTAAATACACCACTACAATTGAATGTACACACTGTTGAAAAACCAAACTGAAAACTGTTTGACCGACAATGTTATTTGCGCACTCCTACATACTCTAAAATTGTTAAAATGAATACTCAATCAAGTGATGCTAAAGTGCCAATGGATCCAATCAAGCAATTAGCTTCTCGATTGTCCCCTGCTCGCATTTTCCTCTGCTCGCATTTTTCTTAAGAAGACAGACAAATGTAAAAGATGGCAGCTGAAAACAAAATTGAATCCAAAATCTGAGCTAATGAATGAAACAAATTCCTCCTTCATTGATGATTGTAATAGGATGGCCAGAGAATATTGAAAACCATGAACAATCATTTCTTCTTGTTGAAAAAAACAGAAAGACAAACCTCTTTCATAAGTGTTTGTTGTTCTTGCTCTATTTCTTTAGTTCTAAGAACATTTTCAAATGAAATGGTAGCAATAGGTTTGTCTACTCTTCCATGCATATAAAAAAAAACACGCATACATTCTTTAACATATTCAAATATGATATCCATATTATGTGCATCAAGGCTATCCTCTTGTTCATCAAACAATTATGATTTGGTTTTATTAACCTTCGGGAAATTTGCTTGAGGACTGTCATTTTGACTTTCAAATGAATGAAGGGAAATATGTTCCTGCTCATAATATTCTTGAAAATGTGAAAATATAACAGTATGAACTATTTCACATTCTAGAGTTCCCATGGATGCATTTTAAAAACCATGATTTTCAAAGGAATCAAATAAAACAACTGCCTCTTTATTATCTTTTTGTATTTCTGATTGAAAAGTGGCATACATTGTTTTGTTGCTTTCTTGAAACTCTATTTCATTTGTTTGTTCACTGCTTGAAGTCTCCGTAGATGCAGTTTTAGAACCCTCATCCATGTCTAGGCCACTTAGAATTTTAACAACCACAACATTCACAGGGGAAGAAAGACAACTTTGAAACACTTTGTCTTGTTGGAAATCTTGTTGAATATCTTCATCAATTTCAGGAAAAGGAAAATGAGTTTTAGCAACAATTTCTTGATCAGCTTCATCTTCAGCCAAAGGAGAGGCTACTATTTGTTTTTGGGATGAATATTCATAAAGGGATTCTATGATTTCATCATCCATACACCCTTCATTACCAAAAACATTTTCAAGGTACTTAATGAAATGTTCACAAAATTCACAAAAAACTTCAAACACCAAGAATGAAAGATTAGATTCTCCATAATACTTAAAGAATGTTATGTGGAAATCCTTAAGAGAGTATAAGCTACCTGGTTTTAAACCTTCATACCGTAATCTTGCTTTCCCCTCTAAAGTAGCCATAAACATTTTCGTCAAACAATCCTCATGAAATTCAACCCCCAGCTTACATATGTGCATGTGAAATCTAATCAAGCCCAAGGCAACATCATTTCCTTTCCCATCTTTGAATTTAGGAAAATACTTTTTCCAATCTATCTATGGAATACGATTTGAAAAGCTAGGACTATGAGAGCAATTCATTGGAGCATACTTTGCAGATATGTGATCCATATTGAAGCAGTGGAGACATTAATAAAATCTTTAGGCTACTGAGTATTTGGACAATGGAGTCGCCATGAAAATTTTGAATTCTAGATTCTTGAAAATGGATTCGCCAGGTGAATGATGTACAACCTTTCTATGTCTGAATACTTTTCGCCATCAGTACTCAGATCTGAAATTTGTCATTTTATCCTAGGGAAGATTTCACCTTTGCTCCCTGGCAACGGTGCCAAAATGTTAGCACTCGGTAATTTCTTTAGGTTTCATCAAATAAATGCCAAGTGATCCAAAAAGGATCCAGAGAAGGCTAAGAATAACTCAGAACTCACAGAGGTAGCTCAAAATGCTCAGAATGTATTCAATAGAAAGAGAAAGGGAAAAAATTCAAAGTTCCCAAAACTTAGTGAAAATGGAATGATCACAAAGAGCGTGTCCCAAGATTTCTAACGGTGCAAACGACTCATCAAACGGAGTTACAGTTTGAAAAATATTTGCGGTCAAAGATGCGATCAACCAGGACCAATCAACAGGGGACACATCATCATTTGTACTGCTAACGTCAGCACCTAACATGGTAGGGTGACATCATCATATGGATGATGACATCAAAATTCCATGTGGCAACACCATAGGCTGTCACATGTCACCCACCAGTGGACTTTTCATGGGGTCCATATGGACCAATACGAAAGTGTCATGTGGCACCCCCAGGAGATGCCACATGGCACTACCCAAGGAGTGCCACATGTCAATACGATGATGACAGAGAGAGCCACATCATCATATGAGCAGGAAAATCAGTAGGCACCACGTGGCCCAATCATGGTGTGACATGTCGCATCCCAAGAATGCCCAATGTTAGCCCGTGAATGAATTTTGTTTTAAAAAACAAATTGGTGGGTCCGCCGAATCTGGCGGACCACGCCAAATAGACAACAATCGTTAGTGGAGTTACTAGCGAACCGAAAAACATAGCAACAGTTTTAACCATGGATAAACATATATGTAACCACTACCAAAAACGGAGTCCGGCGGGTTCGACCCTGTAACCTTCGTCAATAACAAAGCATTTAAAACTCTACTCTAACCAACACGCCAAGGGGTGTTCCTTGGTATATCCCCCTCATTTAATATTTAAGAATGAATTTCGGGCCAAATTAGGGGGGGAAGGTGCGCGACCATACTATACAATCTGACACAGATTTTGAGACAAGTTTTGTCATTATTGCAGGTTGCAAAGGGCATAGAAACCGAGACAGATTTTCTCTTAGGCATGGGAGTACCAAAGTCATATCGAAGCGTGGAAATAGTCATTTTTAGGTAATATGATGCCACAAATCCAATGGTGATGTATTTTTTCTTATCTGAGCATTATTTATGCAGCTTGATTTCAGAATGAGGTATATTCATGTATTTTCCAAATTCTTTTGTTAAGTTAATAACAGAGCCTACCCATTTGAGAGCAGTACTCGGAGACATAGTTCATATCTGATGCTTATGTCTCTTCATTTGTAATTTTTCCCTTCTTTAATTGTGCACATTAATTTATGATCATTTAATGAAATTCTTTATAAGTCACGATAAAAAGATCCCTGATCATGTTGGTATCAGAGCAGACATCTTTGACTTGAATTGTTGAGTGTGAATGCTTACTAGGGCCAAGCATAAGCAGGCTGAAGAAAATCTAAATACTTTCAATCCCAAATTTGGTTGTGTATCCAGAAGGAAGAAAATGGAAAAAGAGGACAAGCATGATGAACAGGAGAAAAACTTTCACATGGTATTTTATCACATGTCAGAAATGGTCGAGCAGATGTATGAAGATTATGAGAAGGGGATGAAGAATAAAGGGAATAAAAAGGAAGCACATGCAGATGATGATGCTTCGGTAAACCAAGGGGTTGGAGGAGATCGTCATGAGCCTCCATCTTCACCTTCGAGTTCTAGTTCTTCTTCCTCTGAGCATTCACATCATTCTAGCCATAAAGCCTCTTTTAAGAAACCATTGTTAAATCTTGATGTAAAATTTTCTTTACCTATGTTTAATAGAGATGCTAATCCTAACAAGCTAGATAATTGGATTTGATAGGTTGAAGTGCACTGTCTAGTCCAACATATTGATGAAGAGGAAGTTAACATGCAATTTCCTTCTCTTCGGTTGGAAGGAACCGCTCTCGTATGATGGGAGAGAAAGCTTCAGGATAGAAGTAAGTGTGGTAAGATTATTTCCTCATGGTTGGAGTCTAATTCAATGATCAGAAAGCAATTTTATCCATTAGGGTATTTACATAAAGCAATGATGGAATGGAAAACCTTACAGCAAAGTAAAGGACAAACTATACAAAGTTTCACAGAAGAATTTAGGAAGAAATCTCTCACATTGAACATTCCTTTAGATTCTTATGAGACTTTAATGAAGTATATTGGCACACTTCACATTTATATTTGACATACTTTTCTCTTGTTTAACCCCACTAGTCTTGACGAAATTTGTGTGCAAGCCACTCACCTAGAGAACAGGGGGAAAAATGTTCAAGAACATCCCACAAAGAAGCCTTCCAATTTCCCACAGAATACTTTTAAGAAGTTTAAAAGGAAGGACAAGAAGACATCTACAGTAACGAGAGAAGGAGGAAAATCATCTTGCACTCATTGCAAGAAGAGTAGTCATGATGAAGAACATTGTTGGAAACTGCATTCGGAAAAGAAATTGAAATAGCTCAGTGGAAAGGAGAAGACAAAGACCGTTGCTACAGTACAACAATATCTTGGTTCTGATTCAGGAGATGAAGGAAATATCACAGTGGTTGGAGTTATAGTTCCAATGATGAATCTCATGTTGATGAATGAAAGAGGAATGAGTTATTTCACATAAGAGTCGTATCTAAACATACTAAGATAGATACATTATTTTATCTAGGTTACCAAGTAAACTTAATATTTGAAGCACTTGTCAAGAAAATGGGTCTTGAAACGAAACCACATCTGAAACCTTATCCTCTTGGTTGGGTATGCGAAAAAGAAAAACTTAATGTCACCAAACAATGTAGGATAGGATTTACTATTTCTTCAAAATTGATTGATGAAGTTGAATTAGATGTTGTACCACTTGATATATGGGGCATAGTGTTGGGAAGTCCTTATCTTTATGATAGAAAATCAGTCTTATTTCGACATGAGAACAAATACCACCTTACTAAGGGGGGAGTGGAATATATTGTTAGAGCTCATAGCATGAGAGTAAATACCACACTTGTTAGTGCATGACAAATGAAAAGACTCATAAACACTAAT
>WSFP011454138.1:0-19462 GCA_009831015.1 Picea engelmannii
AGGAGCATGATGAGCACTTGAGCATGGTACTACAGTGTCTATGAGAGAACAAATTGTATGGAAAATTGTCCAAATGCTCGTTTTACCAATCGAAGATTCATTAGTTAGGGCATGTCATCTCCGGTGAAGGTATCGTTGTGGATACAGCAAAGTTCGAGGCTATTATGGAATGGCCTGCGCTGACGAATGTCCCAGAAGTGTGTAGCTTCATGGTTTTGGAGGGATACTATCAATGGTTCATTGAGGGTTTTTCGAAGATAGCAAATCCGATTACGGAATTGAAAAAGAAGAACAAGAAGTTTGTTTGGACTGATAAATGCATAGAATCCTTTCAGAGGCTCAAGGAGTTGTTGACGACATCACCGATACTAAAGGTCTCTGACATGGACGAGAACTTCCTGGTATGCACTGACGCATCCAAGGAAGGCTTAGGCGGAATATTGATGCAAGACAATCGAGTGATCACTTACATCTCAAGAAAGTTGAGAAGGCATGAGGAGAACTATGCAACGCACGATTTGGAGTTGTTAGCCATTGTATATGCCTTGAGAGTTTGGAGACATTACCTGATTGGACAGAAATTTGAACTAAAAATGGACCAATGTGATCTACAGCACATATTTATGCAAATCGAATTGAACGCGCGACAACGACGTTGGTCGGAATTGCTTAACGAGTATGATTTTGAGATTACTTACATAAAAGGGATAGTGAATAGAGTGGCAGATGCATTGAGTCGGAGACCACGCATATTTTCGGTGATTCCTCTTCAGACGAATCTACATGAAAATATTCTAACCTTTTAGTGCGACGATGACTGGTACAAAGAGGTCAAGGATTTTATCGGAAAACACACAATGATGGTACCAAAATTTGAGGGATTTAATGTGGACAATGACGGATTATTGAGATTTAAAATCAAATTTACGTACCTCCCAACGACGAGTTTGGGAGTTTGATCCTAAATGAGGCTCATAGAGCAGTGTACATGGCTCATCTTGGAGTCACGAAGATGAGAGAAGACCTTAAACCCTTATTCTTCTGGAAAGGAATGAAGGCAGGCATACTCAACTACATGGCAAGATGTCTAGAATGTCAGCTAGTGAAGGCTGAACATAGACATCCGGTAGGATTACTACAGCCACACACTATTCCAAAATCGAAATGGGAGGTCATTTCAATGGATTTCATTGTTGGATTGCCACTGACGGCAAGGAGACATGACTCGATTTTTTATGGTAGTCGGCACTCTAACAAAGAGTGTTCATTGTATTCGTGTGCGTATGATGTATCAGGCACTTGACATAGCTAAATTTTTCATCATCGAGATAGTGAGGTTGCATGGCGTTCCTAAGAGGATTATATCCGATAGAGGATTGGTGTTTACAGGACGGTTTTGGACAAGTTTCCAAGAGGCCTTGGGAACCCAACTTAACTTTAGTATTGCGTATCACCTGGAGACAGATGGGCAGACCGAAAGAACAAACCAAATCTTGGAGGATATGTTGTGTACGTACGTAATGGACCAACAGAAGTGTTGAGAATAATTCTTGCCATTGGTAGAATTTTCATATAACAACAGTTACCAAAGCACCATTAAGATGGTGCCTTTCGAGTTTCTTTACGGGCGATCGTGTCGGACGCCTTTGAGTTGTGATCGTCTTGAGGATAGGGTCCTGGTGGGGCCAGAAGCGATCCAAGAAATGGAAGATCAAATGAAAACAATAAGACAAAGGATCAAGGAAACGCAGGATCGGCAGAAGAGTTATGTCGATGTGCATCGTGTCGATCGTAGTGATGAAGTTGGCGATTGAGTCTTCTTGCGGGTGAAACTGCATAAGAGTTCGATCAAGTTTGGAAAGGGTGCTAAAATATCTCCTAGGTTCGTTGGACCTTTCAAGCTTGTGGAAAAGAAGGGGCCTGTGGCCTATCGACTAGCTTTGCCTGATTCTTTGAGGCATATGCACGATGTTTTTGATGTATCTGTTTGAGACATTATGTTAGTGATCCTACACATGTTATTGACATGAGTTCCTTCCAGGTATCGTATGAGAGTGTGCTCACGGCGGAGCCAATCCACATCCTAGACCATCACATTCAACAGCTACGGCGTCGAACAGTAGATCAGGTCAATGTCCAGTGGGCCAACTATAGTCTGCACTCGGCGACCTGGGAGGATGCATATGATATGCATCAACAGTTTCCATTTTTGTTTGATAGATAGACATATGATACTATGATACACTTTATTTTGGCACTTACATACTGTTAAACTTCGCGACGAAGTTTAAAACAAGAGGGGGTGTATGTAACATCCCACTCTTGTGTGCACTGAGTGGACTTATTCTTTGAGGACACTTGCGTGTAAGTGATCTGGTTCTTTATATGATTGGTTGATTTGATTAGGATTATGAGATACTGTGGATTTGATCATATGTTATTTTTGTTGTATTTACATCGACAGGTTCTATTGACTGGGTTCTCCTGAGTGTGAAGGACTCTGGACGTTGAGGATGCTAAGGCATCAATGAAACTCTGTGGACTCTGTATCGAGTCAGGGAGTGGACTGTTAGGGTTTGAATGTTGTTGATGTGACATATGTACATATGATTAGATATTATGATGTTGATTATTATTTCTAACATGATTCGTTGATGGATGCAGGCTAACAATAGATTGTTGCCCATACTCACATTTGGAGTAAAGGGGTCATGCATGACAACTAGAAACATTGAGGGAGAGGTGTGGTAGCAGTCCTGCCACAACCTACTAGCACTCTCGTCGTGGCTTGAACTATAGGTTAACGATTACCTAGTTCGAGAGACCCGCAATGTCGTGAGGGCAGACTGTGATAGTCATTCACGATGATTCTAAAGGGCGCGCAATAAGGCAGGGTCCTTGTTCCTTAGAGGCCCTTAGTCTCCCACAACATCACCTGACGGGGTATTGACTCCAATGGTTTGACATCTACCAAATTCAGTCAAGAGGCGAGTGGAACCCTTGGAGCACGTAGTGCATCTTAAAGGTCACATCACGCAAAGAAAACGGAAAGAGGTAAGTGGCACCCTTGGAGCACGTAGTGCGTCCTGAAGGGCACGTCGTGATTTTAAATGGTAAGTTAATAAACCTAATGCCTAGAAAACTATGCCTCCTTAGGACCTGGTCGGCCTTAAAATGAATGATGTGATAAGTAAAGTTTAATAACAAATTTTCCCTTAAAAAATTTTGCCAAGCCTACTAAATTGAAAATCTAGGTCTGAGTAGAACCTTTGAACAAAAAAAAACTAATTAGACCTGTAACAAGAAGGGGGTAAAGAAAATTCAAGCATTAATAATTAAAGTGGAAATTTTAATAAAGGATTAAATTTAATAAAAGGGTAAATGGTTGTTTTTCCACACTTGCTAAATCTGATTTTTAGTTTAAAAGAAAAAGGGGGAAACTTAAAGAAAAAGAAGGATGTCTAACTTAGTAAGGAATATAGCCTTTGGAACTTTCTATTTATGAATTCAAATAGGAATTAAGTAAGGCATAAGTCATTTAAGAATTGTAAGGGAATAAAGGGACACCAAGGAGCATTTTTAGGAACGTTTTTTGGTGGGTGTGGGAAATAGACAAATTTAATTAATTAATAAATTGATTTTATGGTGCAACTAGGGGATCGGGCGACATGTGTACGGAAGAGTCTTTTCTAAATTAATTAAATGAAGGAATCTAATGAGGGTTTTGGGAAACTAATGGCTAAAAAAACTCTATAAAAAGGATGGTGAAGGAGGAGTATGGATCACATCTAGCTTGCATAATGTCACGCTGCCAAATTTTATCTTGACAAAGTTTCCTTATGGGAGTTGGGATACCCAGCTCAGGTAACGAGTGGTAGCTTGACATTACGAGGCGATCTGGGAGATAGCATTATCGGGTATTGTGTGTGTGGCCCCTTTGCGACTCGGGGGGCTCAGGGGGAAGAAGAGTACCCCTAGCATTGGCTAGGAGGTACCGGTGAGGTTACATCGGTTGGAAAGCGGGAGATGGATGGAGCGCGCGCAGGACAATGACTTTGGAGCATTCGCATTTGGCTACAGTACGCATGTGTATATTGTATTGAATGGTAGTTAAATTCCCAATATATGCATCTCTCTAACGTCGAAGGCACGTGTGCATCACTGTGTTAAAATTTTAGTTAATTTTTTGTCCTAGCAAATTACGCTTGTGAATTTTGGTTGAAGGGTAGCTAAATTATGTTCCTGTGCCTTCAGTTAAGGTACTTCTATTGTGTTAAAGTTTATGTTTTATTCAATGTAATACTATCCAGAGATTCCATTATTTTTCTTTCAACGAATTGTCTTGATCAGCCCAGCATTTTATGATCAAAGAATTCAAAGTTATCCCAACCTTATGCTCACTGTACTTTTGATTTCCAATGGAGAACCTAAACTCTGAATGCAAATGACTTCTCTGTATTTTTTTTTATTTTTTAATACAAAGAAAAAATTTGTTTTTATCTTCTGTTCCTCTATCCTTAATTTATTAGTCTATTCCTAAGCAGTCGACCAGGAGCCGAATCGACTGTCTTTCACTCCAGTGTTAAAGATTTAGATTCAAATGCCCTGTTTTCCTGTACATGGATAATAAGTGTAGGATCATTTCTCTTCCCAACAAGGAATTCTCTTCTAGGCGTTTATTTCCTCCTTAGTCGCTGCGATTATTGTGTTTTTAGTCTCTGCAAATTCGTTTTTAACTTGCCCATAATTTCATGTTAATTTGAATGACGAATTAAATTTGTAAATGTGATTCTTGTGTTTTTACTCTCTGCAAATTCATTTTTAATTTGCCCAGCAATTCGTTTTCTTGTACAGCGAAAGTCCTCTTCATTAATTTGCGGTTATTGTGTTATTATTGTCTCTATTGCCTTCTAGTTTCTCCCAGAATTGTATTCTTCACACCACACGGTGAATACAGTACCTCTGTGTTTTTTTTAAGTAACCCTCAACGTATTACAGAAGTCCCTCTTTGTTACATCAACGAATCTACCCAGCACTTAAACTCAAAAGAACTCTGCGATTTCAATTTATATCTGCGGTTGCTTACTTTTTACCCAATGATTTATCCCCTTCTGTTCCTATGTTTTAACAAGGGGTTTCCCTTGCCCTTACGCTTTCACTCGGCAAATCTTTCAACAAACTTATCTCTGCGTCCTTCCCATAAATTATCTCTGCATTTTTTTTTATGAATAATCTTTGCATCCTTGTGGTTGTGTAAGTTGGCCAAGTTGGGATTCTCCTTTAACCCCTGCAATAGTAATCATTATCTGCATTGAATAAATCACCAGCAATTCCTCTCCAAGTTACCTCTGGGTTTTTTTTAATGACATAACCACTGTCTGCGATTTGTGTAAATTCCTAGGGATCCGAACTGTCTTTCCTCTACGTTTTTATTCACAAAACCACTGCCTATGATTGAGTAATTTCCTTGGATCTTAAATATCATTTACATCTGCATGTTAACTACTAGACCATGATTCCCCATGCAATCTTTGACTACCAGCATTACCTTGGCTCCTTGCAAAAAGGAAAAATTGTTTTTACTGCCAGTGAATCGTCGGTGTCTCCACCTTCTTTCTCCTACCAGTTAATTCCGCGTTGGACCTTATTGTATCACCTTCCTCAAGTTTTCATGCTACTCTCATTCGATTGCTCCCTGTATCGAGAGACATTTCTTAAATGTTTCCCTCCGCAAATTTTCCTTACGAATTAATGAAATTTAAGTGATTTACTTTGGCCATTGAATGAGATAATGTTACCTATTATGAATAATTGTGATTGATAGCTCTAATAATTTTAAATAGTCTAAAATTAACTTAAGACAATTTTAAGGAAACTTGGTTTCTCATTACCTTCAACTAATTAGGTATTAATAGTATTATCAAGATTATTACTAAATCTATTGAGATTCATGTTATGAAGACTTCAAGCCATGATGGTTTATGTGATCTGTTTAGAAGATAAACCAAGCCAGGAAATATTACTGAGATACTCCAATCTAAGGTGATGAAGACTTAAGTTATCATTGTTTATGTTTTCTAGTTATAAAAAAACCAAGCAATGTAATAAAGGAGATAGACTTTTTATCAAAGGACTTGATGGGTATTCTTTATTCCATTTGACAATTATATATGATACCTCATACGGGAAGGGATAAAGGACAGGAAGGGATGTAGGAAATTAATGGTGTGATGAAAGGGTTCTATTGGAGGGTAAACTATTGATTGCAGAAGATAGATGGATGTTTTACCAGAGTAGTTTTTTAAGTCATTTCTTATTTGAATTTCCAAGTCGAATGAATGTAGTTATTATTACTTGGACATGATGTTCACGTGATTAATTAAAAGACCCGGAAGGTATATCACTTCTCACACCTCGGATTCTATTTAATGATTGATTGATTAAATAGCACGCCTGGAATTTAATAGAATTGCGCCTCAAGTTGTTTTTCTAGATAGATTGTGTATGTCAACTCTCTTGCGCGCTCGTAAATTTAATGATAAATAAAGTATTGTCTAAACATTAGATTTATCTAGTGGTGCGCGGCAAAAGGACACTATTGATCAGTTGTTGTTTATATATTGTGCGCCATGCAAATGTTGATTCATTGAATACTAATTCTCGCTCGCATTGAAGGTTTGTGTTTGGTTGTTTTTATGTTGTCATTTAGCTTAGTAGGTGTTGTCTTGCTTGTGTCGGGCGGGATGTAGACACCTCCTTGTTCCTCAGAACAGTTGCCAGCCTTGAGACCTTAAATGTTCAAAATCGATGGGAACGTGGGCTTGAGTGTTGCTTATGTATCTAGGAGGTCCTAACCTTGCACGGTAGGATGGGCGGGTAGTCATTTTTATTTTCGTCTGATTGAATGTCGTACGTTTATTTCAGTTGCATGATGTGCTAGTAGACTAGGTTGTTATTTTTTCTGTTTCCTGAAGTGCATGTGTTGTGTTCATCCTCAAGTTGTGTTGATTAACTGTTGTCATTGTTACTTTCCTGCTTTAAAAAAAAAAAAAAAAAAATGCACTTATTATGCGACGCATGTAGTCGTAATGACCGGGGTTGTTACATTCCTTATTATGTTAAATACCGATGAGTGTCGTTGTAGATGTATTTTTTAATTCCCTTTGCATGCTCTACAATGTTCTTGATCTAATCTTGTTTGTCCATGTCTTCAAGTATGAGTTCTATGCAATGTGCAACACATTGGTCCAAAATATGGTTATGTATGTTGATGATTATAGCTTCGTGAGACATCCTCCAGGACACGTTCTCCTCTGAGACTGATTTGAGTCGACCTGTGAGAGATCCCATGTGTTGGGTGTGCCCATGAGATGGGTGTGTCGTTCCTCTCTGGACTGAGATGAGATGATGTGTTCCCCTGTGTGGGGTGAGGATGCCCATGTGATGGGTGTTTCGTTCTCCTCTATGTGAGAGATGAGACAATGTGGTACTCCAGATGATTCTCCTGTGGACTCAATTGAGATAGAAATTTGTTGAGTATGACGTCCCTATGGTTGAGCACAGGTGGACGTGTCCCTAGTGGCTGAGCACTAGTGGATGTGTGAGATCCTTGCTATATTTTCTAAGTGTAAGATTTTTTTGTAACCCTAATTGTGATGTAAAGAGCACAGGTCGGCCTCACCATATGTGAAAGATAATTAATTATTTTATGAGTTATTGAGGTCGGCCATGTTGTTCCAATAGACACCACTTTTGTTGTGTTCAGTCTAGTATAAATAAAGGTGATTTCCCCATTGAGGAATCACACAGGTCACTTGTCATTTGGAAATTTCAACAAGTACATCTTCTAGGGCTGAAGTGCACACCTCTCTTGGGCGCAAGTTTCAAGGTGGTAGAAGCACCCTCTTGTGTGCATTAGTGTTTTATGGTTGGGGGATATTCTCTTGAGAATATAGCAAAGGATTGTTGGGTTTTCTTCCCTTGAGTAGAACGGTTTCCCGGGATATTTCTTGTGTTCTTATGCATGGTATTTCTTCTTGTGATCTTGGTTATTACAGCGATTGTGAATGGTGTAGATGCATTTTTTTATGGTTCAAGTACATGACTAAAATGAAATAAACATCATGCTTGAGCCTAGCATAGTGAAAATTCAACATGGTATCAGAGCATAGGTCTTGAAGAATCCATTGCATAAGCCTTCAAAGTTGTCATCCTCCTTTCTCCAGAACCGTACGGCCCTTCTAGGGTTTCCAGAAATTCGTACGACCCTCTCATTTTTGGGTGTTCCAGCACTTAATATTGAAACGTTGGGGATAAAAATTGCACAGAGGTCTACGGCCTCCCTCGATGCACCTCCAACAACTCTCAGATTGCAATTATGATATTTTTTTATTTTTGGCCCTAGGGCTTCACATTTTTCTGCAGAAAATTCAGATTTAGGGTTTTTGCAACTCATTGAAGGAGCTTTTCAGCTCACCAGTGTTATTTTGACTTTCAAGGCTTATTGTTGGCAGTCATAAGCCCAAAAAAACCTAAGATTGCTAGCCCAGCCTAGTCGTTAGGTTTCTTATCCCAGTTGGTAAGGGTTTGTGAAGAATCTGAAAATATGATGAACAGAACTATGATGGAAGATAAGCTTGATGGATCAAGCAAATTCAATTCCTGGAAGCCAAGACTTCAGAGAAATAAAGACATCAAAGAAGAATATTTCTTATTCATTTCATCACTCTCAGGTATGGTTCCTACTAATAATGATATTTGGTTAATCAGCAGTGGTGCCTCCAGGCACATGACTAGATATAGAGATCATTTGGCAGATCTTGTTGAGAAAGAGACCAATATACATGTTGTACTTGTAGACAATGTCAAATGTAATGTGAAAGGGAGACATACCTCTTCATTTTAGTGAGGTATTATATGTACCTAGGATGAAGAGGAACCTTGTCTCCATTTCTGCCTTAGAATACAAAGGCTACAAGGTTACCTTTTCTAAAGGAAAAGTTCTTGCATGGCACAAGGATTCACATATAAATTCTTCCAGAGTAATTGGTGTTCGACAAAATAGCTTATACATATTGATTATCTGACCATTCCAGGCCATGTTACATGATACTATCAACTTGAGTGAGATATGGCATAGGAGACTTGCTCACATTCATTATAGAGCCCTTCCAGCTCTAGGGAAAATGGTAACAAGCCTTCCAGAGATACAGATTCAACATAAAGGTGTTTGCAGAGGTTATGCCCTTGGAAAGAATGTAAAGGGGTCCTACTTGAGCAATGAAAATAGATCCAAGGAAATATTGGACTTGATACATTCATATGTGTGTGGGCCAATGATTGTTGCCTCCCTGAATGGATATTTGTACCATGTACTCTTCATAGATGATCACTCTCACAAAACTTGGATTTATTTCTTGAAGACCAAGGATGGAGTCCTTGCAAGATTTCAAGAATTCAAAGCTCAGGTTGAGAACCTAACTAGAAGAAAGATCAAGGTACTAAGATCATATAATGGAGGAGAATACACCTCCAAGGATTTCAACAACTTCTGTATTGAAGCAATGATCAAGAGGGAGTACACAGTTTCTTACAACCCTCAGCAAAATGGGGTTGTGGAGAGGAATAAAAAAACCATAATTGAGGTAACAAAAGCAATGATACATGATCAGAGAGTACCTATGATTTTGTGGGCAGAAGCATGCATGACAGCATTATATGTTCAGAACAGGAGTCCTCGCCAGATTTTGAAGAACATAACTCCCAAAGAAGCCTTCATCGGGGAGAAGCCTGAGATTGGACACTTCGGGATATTTGGATGTCCAGTGTACTTTCATGTACCCAATGAGAAGAGGTCTAAGCTAGACCCTTCAGGAATAAAGGGTACATTTGTAGGATACGGCGAATCTTCGAAGGAATATCGAATCTACATCCCTAGTCAGAGACAAATTGAGGTGAGCAGAGATGTCATCTTTGAGGAGGAGATAGCCTTTCGAAAATCCAAAGAATCTCAGATGGATATTGACAGCGAGTTAGTACCCTCTTCCCCTTCAGCAGTTTAGAGGGAGACAACCATTTTTCCATTCAATCCAGTTGTTCCAGTTGATCTATTTGCTCCAGGTTATGTTCCCAGAGACATTGCAGTAGGCCATAAAAGACCTATCGGGGCTCGACAAACTCTGCAGGAGGCAGAAGGCCATGCAACTCCTCAAGGCACATTTTGAGAGAGCAAGAGACCAAAGATATTTTCGAGCTATTTTTCAGCCATGAGCCACATCATTGACACTGGGCCTTCTTGTCATGGAGAAGCATCAGGACAGCAGGTATGGCAAGATGACATGGCAGAAGAGTATCAGTCCATATTGAAGAATGATGTGTCGGATATTGTTCCGAGACCATAAGGAAAGTATTTAATAACTTCCAAATGGATCTATAAAATCAAGCATGCAACTGATGGATGTGGTGAGAAATACAAATCGAGATTTGTAGCCAGAGGATTCTCACAGGTGGAGGGAATTGATTATGAGGAGACATTTTCTCCAGTAGCCCGATACACCTCCACATGTACTATCATTACACTAACTGCATCCATGGGTTGGAAACTACATCACATGGATGTAAAGACAGCATTTCTCAATGGTGATATTGAGGAAGAAGTTTACATCGAGCATCCAAAAGGATTCTTGATACACAACGAGAAATATCATGTGTGCGGGTTGAAGAAAGCCTTGTATGGACTAAAGCAGACACCTTGTGTTTGGTACAAGAAGATGGATGGATTCCTGATGCATTTGGGCTTTAACAAAAAAAAAAATTATCCAAACCTATATTATCACATTGTTGGTGACGAGTGTTTGATCTTGGTCCTGTATGTGGATGACTTATTGTTGACTGCAAGCAAGCATTGACTTCTGAATTCGAGATGAAGGATCTGGGTATGATACACTACTTCCTGGGACTAAAAGTATGGAAGAGGACTGATGAGATTTCCCTAAGTCAAGGAAAATATACAGTGGAGATATTGAATAAGTTACGTTTGACAGACTGCAAATCCATGCCTACACCAATGGTGATGGATTTGAATAAAATGAACGATGCTTCTACTAATTCAGGAAAAATTGATCCACATTTATACCGACAGCTGATTGGATCATTGATGTATTTGGTTAACACCATACCTGATATATGTTATGCACTGAATATACTTAGTCAGTTCATGAGACAACCGAATCAAACTCACTGGATAGAAGCAAAGCATGTATTGAGATATCTATGAGGCATAGTTGGATATGGCCTGAGATATGCCTCCAGTGTAGACATGTGTTTGCAGGGATATGCCGATGCAGATTGGGCAGGGAGCACAGTGGATCGGAAGAGCACATATGATTGTTTATTTACCTTGGGGTCTGCCATGGTTTCCTTTTGCAGCAGGAAATAGAGCTCTCTGGCCTTGAGTACAGTACAAGCAGAGTATATAGCATTGAGTGTGGCAGTCTGCAAAGCAGTGTGGCTTCGCAAGCTCCTGACAGATTTATTTGATCATGAGATGGATCCTACCATTATTCATTGTGATAACCAAAGTTGTGTGAAGCTCTCTGAGAATCATGTGTTCCATGATAGATCGAAACACATTGAGATAAAATATCATTATATCAGAGACATGGTGCAAAGGAAAGCAGTATTGCAGATATCTTCACCAAACCACTTGTCAAGACGAAGGTCGATTACTTCCGTGAGAAACTTGGGCTGGTGGAGAATGCCTCCCTAGCTAAGAGGGAGTGTTGATTATTACAGCTTCGTGAGACATCCTCCAGGACACGTTCTCCTCTGAGACTGAGTTGAGTCGACCTGTGAGAGAGCCCATGTGTTAGGTGTGTCCATGAGATGGGTGTGTCGTTCCTCTCTGGACAGAGATGAAACGATGTGTGCCCCTGTGTGGGGTGAGGATGCCCATGTGATGGGTGTGTCATTCTCCTCTATGTGTGAGATGAGCCGATGTGGTACTCCAGATGATTCTCATGTGGACTCAGTTGAGATAGAAATATGTTGAGTATGATGTCCTTGTGGTTGAGCACAGGTGGATGTGTCCCTAGTCACTAAGCACTATTGGATGTGTGAGATCATTGCTATATTGTCTAAGTGTAAGATTTGCATGTAACCCTAATTGTGATGTAAAGGGTATAGGTCATCCTCACCATTTGTGAAAGATAATTAATTATTTTCTGAGTTATTGAGGTCATCCCTATTGTGCCAATAGACACCACTTTTGGTGTGTCTAGTCTAGTATAAATAAAGGTGATTTCCCCATTGAGGAAACACACAAGTCACTTGTCATTTGGAAATTTCAGCAAGTACATCTTCTAGGGTTGAAGTGTGCACCTCCCTTGGGTGCAATTTTCAAGGTGGTAGAAGCACCCTCTTGTGTGCATTAGTGTTTTATGGTTGGGGGATCTTCTCTTGAGAATATAGAAAAGAATTGTTGTATTTCTTCCCTTGAGTAGAAGGGTTTCCCGGGATATTTCTTGTGTTCATGTGCATGGTATTTCTTCTTGTGAACTTGGTTATTGCAGCAATTGTGAATGGTGTATCTGCATTTTTTTATGGTTCAAGTACATGACTAAAATGAAATAAATCGCATGCTTGAGCCCAGCATAGTGAAAATTCAACAATGTATTTAGTCTCTAACATCTTACCAGCAAGAACATAGTTAAAGGAATTATCTGTGATGATTTGAACAACATTTGTCTCCCCCACTAACATAACAATATCATCAAAAAGATTAAATGACAAGTTTGCATTTTTCACCTTATCAGATTCATCAACCGATTTCAAAAACATGGTTCCATGAGAGCAAGAGACAAGGAAATTTATGATAGCACATTTATTTCCATTAGTCCATCCATATGACATGATGGTACATCCCATTTTGACTCATGACTCTTTAAAACCCTTCAAGTATTCATCTATAGACAAAAACTTTTATTTGCAAAAGAGATCCCCTCCAATCATGCATATTATAGCCTTTGAAGCCAATTCTGACAACAATAATGGAATCCCACATAGGTTGGTAATAAGGTGAGGGGGTAACATTAAAGGGGATATCGACAGCATACCACCATCTAGATATGTATTCAAAATCAACTTCTTTATATTTCTTCTTCCAATGGTTATCTAAAGTGAATTGAGTTTTACTTGGTTGAGAGGCATTGGAACTAGTAGAGGTGGGGGAAGGTGTAAAATAACTTTTAATGTTCTTTTTCTTTCTAGGATGGATTTTATTAAGGGGGGGGGACGGGGGGAACATAACAAAAGGGGTTCCCAACATTGTTAGAAGGGATAAAGAAAGAGACTTCAAAATAAATAGTAGGATTTGCAAGGGATCCAGAAGCCCTCATTATGGCAAGTTGCCTCTTCTTCCCTATTTCAACATTTAGCTATTTTTGCCTACTCGTGTCTTATTTCAAATTTTCAAATTGATTTTGCAATTCGAATTCAATATGTCCAATTCCTTTGATGGTTCCTTGCATGGGGCAACTTAGCCTCTTAGACCAACCAAGTGTTGTTTCAACCTATGAATCCATCCCCCCACCTTTATGTGTTTCTTGTTGTATTTGCTAAATATCTCTTCATCAACAATATCAGCATGGATTCATGCAGGGTCTTTGACTCTTGGAGCCATGGTAAAATTTAAATGGAAACAAATCTACTAATACGAATATGCAAACCATATATTAATATGTAAAGTTCAAACTCCAAACTAGTAGAAGGTTGAAACAACAAAACTTAAAAGACAAATTTCAGATCTGTAATTTCATGGGAGAAAAAAACAAGGACAGATTTAATTGTTAACATACCTTGGAATAAGATCAATGGGCAATGGGCACAACAATCTAGTCCACAACTCCTCCAAGCTTGAAGATGGGTTGTGAAGTCTCCTCACGTAGATGTCAAATCCTCCACAAACATCGCAAGAGGATTGCCAAAGAAGCTCCAAGCTCACTCTAAATCACAACTCTTCAATGCTACTCCAAAACTCCAAATGCTCACAAATGTTCAATGAGAGAGTTGTGAGGAAAATAGAGGTGGGGGGGTCTCCATATAGTTTGTTTTTAGGGTTTAGGTAGAATTTTTTTTAAATTTAACTCTTCCTAAAAATATACAATGAGGTGAGGAAGATGACCACCTTGGATAAGTAGGTACAGACTTGGTGGACTTGGACCATTTCGATACCAAATATACAATGAGGTGAGGAAGATGACCACCTTGGATAAGTAGGTACAGACTTGGTGGACTTGGACCAGTTCGATACCAAATCGATCCCTGAACCGAGTAGAGGGTCAAGTTCACTCGATTTATAGTCAACTTGGTCAAATCCATTGAGTTTGATTCCAAGTTGATCGAGTTTAAAAACACTAGTTAATACAAGAATTGAATACCTAGGGTTTGAGGACCCAAACCCTGGGATGGACATGTAGATTTGGAGGCTAGCACAAGAGTTCTCTTGCCATGCACTTGTGTGATGCAACATGGCTAAGGTTTGCAAACCATAAAGAAGACAATGGTGCTAGCGTGGAGAGTTGGCATGATACAAAATTGTTGAAGCCAAGGAGGAATTGCCAATGTTGATGCTAGCTTGTTGTGGATATTTAGTGGTGACTATGATTTTCATGGTTTTCCCTAACTAGGGTTTAGACAGCTAGAGATTGTACCAACTTTGTGATAAAGTTGTGGTATGTATATGTATTTTGTTTCTTCTATATATATATATATATATGAAGTTTTCAGCTATCCAAAACTGTTTAATTGCAAATTTTATATTCGGCTTGCATTGTCTTCTTGGTTGCGTAATTTCCAGCGCTTCTTTTTCATGTTGATTTGACATAACATGAGGCTGAAATTGTTAAGTGATTTAACACATAATTGGAAGATAAGAGACCAGATTTTCTGTTGTAAAATCCACTGTAAAAAAATGATTTGTAGATCCGGTATATGCAAGGAAAAGTGTGCCTTAAGGGATGAAAGTTGTTGGCATTTGTTTGGTATATTTTCTCTTGATCTGCCTAATGAAGTTAAAGTGAAACATTGTCCACTTTTTGTTGTTGTAAATTAATATTTTAGATCATCCCTAAGGTTGAAAATTCACTGGAATTATGCAATATCCCCTTCCAATTGATCATGAAGGAGAATGACTTAGTAGCCTATATGACTCTCATAGGCCATAGTCAGCAGGAAAAGGGGAGTCACAAAGATTTATTTAGTTTCAATGGGTTAAAATATAACAAATTCTAAAGTGAAATTAAATAAAAATAAAATAATTTTGTTTAAGTGACAATTGGAGGGAAAATAAAGAAGGATTTGATTTGGTCAAAAAGGGGAAGATCTAGAAGGCTCAGAGAAAGAATAAATAAAGGGGTAATCCTTCACTTTGGCATTGTGATTTGATCTCTCATTTTGGAGTTCTCTTGGAGCCATTGTTTTGTTAGGATTTAGAAAAACCCTTCCATTATTGCAGTTTAGTTTCGGTGGTGCAATATCCACCCTAGCTAAACAAGAGGGGATCCATCCAGGATTTCCATTGGAGCTCAATTTGGGGTTTTGTTTAAAGTTGGGGGTATGTCGGCTTGCATAGGATACTTGCGGGTATCGAAGTGTCCAAGACGTCATGGAGTTTTCGAGGGACAAATTCATTTTCTGCAGGTTTGTTGTGGATCCCTCGCGCGACAAGTACAAGGTATCCTGTGAGGCCCCGCTTGTTGTTCAGATTCGTCCTGCGAGGCATTGTTGGTTATCCAGCTTCGTCCCGCAAGAACCTCTGCAAACTAAAGTGGCCAAGACACTTGGGACAGGCGGACAGATTTTTGTCGTCGGTGTTGGAGAAGCTCAACTTTATCTCCAGCGGGGGTTTGAGACTTACAGGGGTTTGGCATCATTCTTGGAGAGGGTTGGGAGAGTTGGAGTTAACCCTTATGCAGTTTGGAGAAAGAACCACCTTCTAGGAGGGATCAGGGAACTACACTAGGTTTTGGGTTTTTTAGTTTATGTTTGTTGGTTTTCATAACTGCTACAGCAGCCTTAGACATTGTATTGTGTGGTCAAGATTCCATTATTAATAAAGTGCCATATTATCTCTTTTATTTTATGGTGTATTTAGATTGAATGCAATATGTTTGACAATATGCCTATATGTGGGTTATGCGCAAAATGTTTGTAGAAAGTCCTCAATCAACTTAATAATACATCAAGAGTATAACCATAACTATATTAGACAGTAAATCTGGCATATTCTTATTTGGGTACATTACAGTGGTATCAGAGCTGGTGATCTTTCCAACCTGTGATTTCTTGAGGTATTGATGCCAAGGAAAGCTAGAGGACAAGGGAAACAACCCACCCTGGGATCAGAATCATCAAAAGAGGTAGAAGTAGGAGTTATGGGGGATCATCTTGAAGATAGGACCATATAGCTGTTAGAAAACATAGCCAATGGAAAACAACAATTAACGCAACTCATGACACAGTTTTTTACCAGCAACCAAGTAAATCAAAACCATGGAGGTACCAATGGAAACCATGTAGAGGCCAGCCACAAAGGCGGTAGGGCTCTCGATGTGAGTAATACCTATGTTCTGACACAGAGTGTCTTCTAGGAAATTAGCAGAAAGGTACCCAGACCATTATTTCCACCATTCCTTGAGTAGCCTACAGGAGCATTGGAACGGCAGGGGTTGGCTAACAAGGTCAACACCTACTTTAGGTAGTATCTGTTGGTAGAAGAAGGAGCCCAAATAGCCATGTCTTAGAATGACTATTACAACCTCAGGATGAGGAACAAGCCTAGGACAAGCCAGAGTCAGCAGAATTTTGACCTTTTGCGCAAATTGGGGAAGATGACTATCTCATCCTTTGAGGGATCTAATAGGTGCACAGCACGAGTATGGGTACATAAGTTCGAAACTTACTTCCAACCTAATTCAATGACAGAGGTTTAGGCAATCAATTTTGCCACCCTTCACTTGGATGGAGAAGCTCATGAGTGGTGGCACCATGGGCTAGTGACGTTAGGGCATGTCAGCATCATGTCATACGAGGAATTCACCCAGAGATTGATGGACGGGTTCAATAAGAAGGATCATGAGATCCACTTCAAGGAGTTAGCACAGTTGAGGTAGACAGGTACACCGAAGTCTTATGTCACTAAGTTCTAATGAATGGAAGTCATGGTGTCTGATATTTTTGAGCAAAGACTAGTGATGTTATTCACGTAGGGCTTGACTGAGCCCTTAAGAGGTTGGGTGAAGGATTTCAGGCCAAACACACTACAAGAAGTTATCATGAAGACACGGGATATGGAAGATACAGTCCCCAAGAAGACATCAGAAAAAACCTTTATTCCATAGAAAAGTCAGGTGACGAAACCTCCCCAAAAGACATGGACAGGGAAGGATAGGTTGGATGAGGAGACTCGGAGAGAGCTGAGGAGGAAGAAGCTTTGCTACAATTTTAAAGATCTGTGGGAACCGGGTCATCGATGTATGGGCAAAGGTAAATTCCATTATATTGAGGTGGTTTCCGATGAGGAGGATGACAGTGATGATGAGGGCCTTGCACAGAGCAGTGGTGAGCCATCACACCTCGATTCTACAAAGCAGGCGCCATTGCAGGAGAGCGCCAAGGGAGTGACCATTGCCACACTTTCAAGAGTTCCAAATATTACACCTTCGGGGTCAAAGGCATTTTACAGGGGCAAAGGGTTGCAGCATTGATTGATGGTGGGGCCACCCACAACTTCATTGATGTTGCACTGGTCACCAAAAGACAAATCTGTGTAGAGGACTTCGAAGGATTCAATGTGGTAGTGGAAAATAGGTACAACATGGTGTGTACTAAGAGGATCAAGGGATTGGAATTAACTTTGGGCAACTATACGTTGACCGATGACTTTTATGTTATAGATTTGGTGGACACCCATGTGGTACTAGGAGTTCAGTGGTTGTACTCGTTGGGAGATATCCTCATGAACTATCAGGACATGAGGATGAAGTTTAGGGACAAAGGTGGAAAGCGAGTCATCCTAAGAGGTATGTCGACAAGTGCCCCCAGGATCGTGTCTAACCAATGCATGGAGGCCCTTCTTAAACACGGGGGCGTGGCTTGCGCAGCAGATCACCATGGAGAAGCCATCACAGGATCGTCGACGCTACCATGTCGAAATCCAGGCATTTCTTAGAAAGCATGACAGAGTGTTTGGACCATTACCAGCAGGGAGACCACCTAACAGGGGATTTGAGCATGTCATTGAGCTAGAGGAGGGGTTGAAGCTTGTGATCACCACACCATATAGGCATCTAAAGAATTTCAAGGACGAAATAGAGAAGGTCATAAAGGAATTGTTGGAGATGGGGCACATCAAGCCTAGTTCTAGTCCCTTCGCTTCTTATGTGGTACTGGTGAAGAAGAAGGATGGCACAATGAGGATGTGCATCGACTATAGGTCATTGAACAAGAAGACCATCAAGAACATGTACCTGATACCCAGGATTGACAAGTTGATAGATGAGTTGCACGGGGCGGTGTACTTCTCAAAGATTGATCTTCGATGGGGTACTATCAGATTTGGGTCAGAGATGAGGACATCCACAAGACATCCTTCAGATGTCACTATGGGCACTACGAGTTTCTAGCCATGCCCTTCGAGCTGACTAATGCACCTGCTACCTTCCAGTCATGTATGAACCACATCTTCAACGAGCAGTTGAGGAAATTCTTATTGGTGTTATTTAACGATCTTCTGATCTACAACAAGACTTGGGAAGAACATCTGAAGTATGTGGACGAGATTCTCACCATTATGGAGGAGCAGTCGATTTTTTCCAAGGAGGCAAAGGGTGAGTTTGGGTTGACAGAGATCCTCTATCTAGGGCTCGTGATTGGTGTTGATGGAGTAAAGGTGCATCAGGAGAATATCTAGACGATCTTAGATTGGCCCACCCCTAGATCACTCACAGAGCTGCGAGGATTCTTCGAGATATGCAACTATTACAAACGCTTTGTGAAAATATTTTCACAATTGGATGCGTCATTGACAGACCTCACCAAGAAAGGGGCGTTTTGATGGTCAAAGGACGCACAAGTAGAATTCCAGGAGACTTGCAGCTTTCTCCATGACAAAGACCTCAGCAAACTGGAAGTCCATTATCTTGGTGGAATACTCCAAGAATACCTTCACTTGTGAGCTGATGGAGGGTATTATTCAGGATAACAGGTATAGGGTAGTGGATGACATCATCTACTACAAAGACATGATCTATCTTGTCCCTAAATCCACACTCAAGGATAATATTTTGAGGGCAATACATGACGCACCACTAGCAGGGCATTTAGGGTATCTGAAGACCTATAGGCAGGTGAGGGAGAGATTCTCCTGGAAGGGTCTCAAGGAGGATATACTTTGACACATGAGGGA
>ML872838.1:0-13227 GCA_009831015.1 Picea engelmannii
CATTAGAAATATACCTACATGTTGAAGTAATGAATGGTGAATGAAGTAAAATTAAAAATTCATGAACATACATGAAAATAAACTATTTATGTACAAGGTAAGAAAAAGTTGTAGTGATCACTACTACAAGAAGTGCTTGAGGAACCTCCCATTTACAGGAGCCCTAAACAAATCTCCATCCAACTAAGATAAATCATAATTGTTGTTATCTTGGAGTATAACCACTTGGAAGGGTCCAAGCCAAATATTGTCAAACTTTCCATGTTTCCCTTTAGCTTCCCTTCGAGCATCCCATTTCAGGACCAAATTCCATGCCATGAAATTTCTTTCCTTTGTCCTTTTATCAAATAGTTCTTTTATTCTTTCTTGGTGAACTTGGGACTTTATCTGAACTTGTTCTCTTACTTGTTGAACTTCAATCAACTAATTAATTATTCTTTTCATGTCATTTGATTCCACAACCTCATCTTGCAGTAATTTCATCACGGGGAGGCTGAGTTGAATGGGGAAAATGGATTCCAACCCATACACTATATGAAAAGGAGAAGTTCCAATGGCCCTCTTGATGCTAACTCTATCTTCCCAGACAACATATTTTAGGTGGGAATCCCATTCCTTCTTGTTTTGAGATAACATTTTCTTGATAATCTTGATAAGGTTCTTATTGAAGGATTCAACCAAACCATTTCCATGTGGATAGTAAGTAGTAGAGTGTCCCAACTCTATGTTATAGTCCTGCCAAAACTTAACCAATTTGGTAGATTTGAAGGCATGAGCATTATCAACAATGATCTTTCTTGGGAAACCAAATATGTCCAAGATATTTTTCTCTAGGAACTTTATGATGATTGTATTTGTGGTTTCCTTGGTAGGTATGGCCTTTACCCATTTTGGGAAATAATTTTTGGCTGTCAAAATCCATTTGTGTTGTCCGCTTGAATTTGGATTAATTTATCCAATGAAGTCTAATTGCCACTACTGAAAAGGTGCCTCAAATTTGATTGGTTTTAGTGGGAGGGGAAACAACTTCTACTTCCCTACAAACATTCAAAATTGTACACATGCTTGAACCAAACAATTTTCATAAGAAAATAAAGAGGCCCAATAATACCCAACTCTAAAGATTTTGTATGTAGTGGCTCTCCAAGCATGGTGACCCCCACACACTATTACAAAAAACAGGATCGTGGAGCAATAAAATAAAAAAAATGTGGAAATAAAACATAGAAGATTCACAATACAATAGAGACACAGATATACATGATTCACCTAGTGTGGGCTACGTCCACCAGAGAAATTGTCAGGTCCTTCCTTTATTATTATCCAACAAATGAAGGGATACAACCTACACCACACCTGCTATAACTTCTTCTTCTTTCTCTCACAGTCTCTTCTCTCAGAATACAATATTCACGATGATACATAGCCGCAATACATTTCCCTCAAGGGAAAAAAACCTAACATAACTTCTACTGTCATATCTACGACCTTATAATGAACGGTCCATAATTACAATATACATTTACAAGGAAATTTTTCCTTCAGGGCCCCGCTTGCCCCTAGACCCTGTAGAGGGGGTAACCCACCTCTGCAATTCCCTGCGTGGAGGAGTGTACATTATTCTGGGGTGTAAAGTGTTCATGGGGTATAAACATTATTGAAAACAAAGACCTCTGAATCAGGAAGATAATCAGGCTCCACAACCAACAATATCCCACTTGGATACTCATCTCAACAACTCCACTGTTGTTATATATGCTGGACTATGATCTTTTTTGGACCTGGAAAATTTATCATCTTCATATTCATTCTTGAATACCAACTGAAACTAAGAAGAAACTCAATTTCTCCCTGGTTACTCCCTTTGTTAACATGTCCGCAAGATTTTGGCTAGTGTGTATCTTTTCCAACTTCAAATGTCCATCTTCCAAGACGGATCATATGAAATGGCACTTGATTTGTATATGCTTAGTCTTTGAATGAAAGGTCGAGTTCTTTGCAAGATGAATGGCACTCTCACTGTCACAATACAACTTTCTATTCTCCTTCTTCTTTCCCAATTTCTTCATAAACCCCTGTAACCAAATCATTTATTTATTATCCTCTATAGCATCAACATACTTCGCCTCTATTTTTGAAAGTGCAACAACCTTTTTTAGTTTCAAAATCCAACTTACTGTTGTTCCACCTATAGTAAAAACATACCTTGTGGTGCTCCTCCTACTATATTTATGACATGCCATATGTGAATCAACATATCCTTGTAGAACAATGTCTGAACCTCCAAAACACAATGCATGAGTAGAAATACCTCTCAAATACCTGAGAATCCACTTTACTGCCTCCCAATGTTCTTTACCTGGATTGTTCATATACCTGCTCACAACTCCCACTGCATGTGCAAACCATCGCATACATCAAGATGCCAACTGTTGATGAATAAGGGACCGTGGACATGTATTCTATCTCCTCATGTGTCTTGGGACACATTTCCTTAGTTAATTTGAAATGGATGGCCAAAGGTCTACTAATTGGTTTTGCATTCTGCATTCTAAACCTCTCCAACACCTTCTCTATGTACTCACCCTGAGACAATGTCAATTTGCATTTTTTCTCGTCTCTTGTTATTCTCATACAAATGATTTTCTTTGTAGCACCCAAATCCTTCATTTCAAATGAATTAGCTAATTTCTTTTTCAGCACATTTATATCCTGCATATTAGACCCTACAACAAGCATGTCATCTACATACAATAGCAAGATAATATAGGTTCCATTTCTAGCCTTTTAAAATAAACACAGTGATCAAAATGAAATCTACTATAACCTTATTCTGTCATAAACCTGCCAAACTTCAAATACCACTACCTTGGAGCTTTCTTTAGGCCATACAAGCTCTTCTTCAACATGCACACCAAATTCTCCTTTCCTTTGACCTCATACCCCTATTGCGGCTTCATATAAATCTCTTCCTCCAATTCCCCATGGGGAAAAGTTGTTTTTACATCTAACTTTTCAAGATGAAAATATTCTACTGCCACAAGACTTAAAATAGTCCTAATTGAATTCATTTTAATAACATGAGAAAATATTTCATCAAAATTTATACCTTGCTTTTGTGCAAACCCCTTTACAACAAGTCTAGCCTTGTACCGCTTTTTGCCTCCATCTTCTTCCTTCAATTTGTAAACCCATTTATTCTGTAATGCTCTTTTTCCTACATGAAATTGAACCAAATCCTAAGTATGGTTATTTACCAGGGAATCCATTTCCTCTTTCATTCCTTGCTCCCAATTATTTTTGGTGTCTACCTGCATTGCCTCTTCATAACATTCTGGTTCACCAAAATCAGTCAGAAATAAATAATACAATGAAGGAGAGTATCGTTCATGGAGTCTACTTAACCTGGTAGATCTTCTAATAACACTTGTAGGAGTTTCAGGTACCTGTTGCTCCTGTTGTTGTACACTTTGATTTTTTGGTTCCTTTAGAATTACTTTTTTCGGTGATCTCATCAAGCACTGTGTATTCTGGTTTTTCTTTTCCTTGTATCTTTCCCTGCAACTGACCTTAGTACATGAACTTCTCATTGAATATGAAATATCTACTCCTAATGATTTTGTTATTTTCATAATCCCATAAGCGATAACCAAAATCATTAACACCGTATCCAATAAAGGTACACTTCTTGGATTTTTCCTCAAGCTTTGTTCTATTTTCTTTATCAATATCGACAAATGCTTCACAACTGAAAGTCTTCAAAAAAGAATAGTTTGCCTTTTTACTTTTCCATGCCTCCTATGGATATATACCATCCAAAGAGATTGAAGGTCCTCTGTTTATTAAGTAAACATCAATATCTACAACATCTGCCCAAAACTGTAAGGGCAAACTAGCATGCAATCTCATACTCCTTGCACACTCCATGATTGTCTTGTTCATCCTTTCTGACACACCATTTTCTTGTGGTGTTACTAGAATTGTCTTCTCTCTACAAATACCATGGTATGAGCAGTAATAACCAAACTCCTTGTTGCACTATTCACCTCCATTGTCGGATCTGAGACTCTTCAACCTTTTTCCTGTCTCATTCTCAACAAAAGATTTCCATTTCTTAAAAGTATCAAAAACATCAGATTTTTGTCGAATGCAATAAACACAAGTTTTTCTAGTCGCATCATCAATAAAAGTAACATAATAACGAGATCCACCAAGAGATGATACCTGAGATGGTACCCATACATCTGTATGCACAAGCTCTAACCTTTCACTCTTCTTTTCTTTTCTGACTCTGAGAAATCTAACTCTCTTCTGTTTTCCATAAACACAATGCTCACAGAAATCCAAATCAATTTGCTTAAGATATGGAAACAAATTTCTTTTGTGAAGTATCTGCATCCCCTTATCACTCATGTGTCCAAGCCTATTATTCCACAGTGTTGTATCCACTCTTGTATAAGCTAAAGAGATAGAAGAGTTAGTATTACCAGTACACAAATACAATCTAACTACCTTCTCTCCTTTTTCTATCACCAATGATCCTTTGGTGACCTTCCACACCTTATATATAAATATGGATATAAAAACTTCACTTTCCAACTACCCTATTGAAATCATATTTTTCCTTAGATCTGGAACATGTCTTACCTCTTTCAACAACCATTGGTTTCCATTTCTGTTCTTTATTTTTACCTTTCCCATTCCAACAATTTTGCATGGTGCATCATCACCCAAATGAGCCTGTCCAAAATCACCTTGAACATAATATAGAAAATGATTCATATGGGGTGTAGCATGAAATGAAGCCCATGAATCTACTACCCAAGACTCATAAATATTATCTACTGAAAGAATCAAAGCATTTTGTAACACATCACCGGTTACATTTGCTTCTTGACTTTTCTCCTGCTGTCCATCTCTTTGTTTCTTTGGAGCTCTGCAGTCTTTCTTTAGATGTCCTTTATTCCCACAATTCCAGCACTCTATCTTTCCCAATATGGATTTGGATCTTCCCTTCCTAGAATTCCCACGGTTTGTTGAGCCCTTTCCTCTATCCTTTTGTCTTCCCCTGTTCTCCATCTTCAACGCATTACCTGATGTCTCACCTGTGCTTTTCCGTCGCATTTCCTTGCCAAGGATAACACCAAAAACATCATCAAATTTTAAAATGTTTGAACTAGAGACAAATTTACTTACAACCATGACCAAGCCATTCCAACTTTCTGGCAATGAGCACAAGATTAGAAGAGCCCTGACCTCATCATCAAAGTCCACTTTTATAGAACTTAGTTGATTAGTAACCGTATTAAATTCATTTAAATGATTTGCAACAGACCCACCTTCTGACATATTCATATTAAATAATCTCTTCATTAGAAATACCTTATTGGATGCCGAGGGTTTTCCATACAGTTTAGCCAATGCATCCATCAACTCCTTCGTTGTCTTTTCTTTCAAAATATTGAAAGCCATCGACGCTTCGAGGCTCATTCGTATCATTCCTAGTGCCTTTCTATCAAGAACCTCCCATTCTTCACCCTTCATGGCCGTCGTCTTCTTTTCTATTCCACCCAATGGTAGGAATATATGCTTCTAATATAAATAATCTTCCATCTGCATATTCCATAACTGGTAGTTTTGGCCGTTAAATTTTTTGACCCTAAACTTTTCATCTTCTGCCATTGCTCCCTCTTGAACCAGTAACCCTCTTTTCCTGCGAGTTACCTTTCGCTATGATGCCAATTGTTAGAAAAAATAGGATCACGTAGCAATAAAATAAAACAAATGCATAAATAAAACACAAAAGATACACAATACAATAGAGACACAGATATACGTGGTTCACCCTGTGTGGGCTATGTCCACCAGAGAAATTTCCAGGTCCTTCCTTTATTATTATCCAGTAAATGAAGGGATACAACCTACAACACACATGTTGTAACTTCCTCTTCTTTCTCTCACAATCTCCTCTCTCAGAATACAATATTCACGATGATACATAGCCGCAATAAATTTCCCTCATAAAAGAGGGTTTCCTTCTAGGGAAAAAAACCCTAACATAACTTCTACCGTCAGATCTATGACCTTATAATGAACGGTCCATATTTACAATGAAATTACAATATACATTTACAAGGCAATTTTTCCTTCAGGGGCTTCGCCCCTGAACCCCCTCCAAGGGCCTACTTGCCCCCAAACCCCATAGAGGGGGTGTCGAGTAAAATATATGCTATCTAATTCGACATTAAATTGTCAACCCAGGGTTCATAGGCTTCGAGGTGCCAACACTGTATGTGTGGGTCTAGAGCTCTAATGTAGCCTAGCCTCACCTAATCTAATGCCAATAAACTCAAATAATGAAGAGCTTTAAGCAGTTATAGAATTATGAACTCTATATTGCCTAAGTAATATTAAACAACATAGGACTATGAACTATCTATAAATAAGCAAATAACAAGAAATATATTTCAAAGCTATCAATTCAATCTCTTTTTAAATAAGCAAACAACAAGTAAGCTATTTTTGGATTATTTGATCTATCTATCTCTGAGTGAACATGTAAATAAGCAAGTAAGAAACTAATCTATCTATCTCTGAATGAACAAGCAAGTAAGCAATTACTCTATCAAAACTATCTCGACAAGTGAACTCTATTATTAAAGAAACTCACAACTATTTCTATCCTACAAAGCATAAACATTAATTCAAACCCATAACTAACACTAATTAGAAATTCTAATTCAAAATAACATTGAAAATACTCTGTATAGAAATCTGCAAACTCAAAACTAATTCAAGCAAATCTAGAAATTCCTAACTAATAGAAATAGATACTCTGCAGAGTGATTTACATATTTACAAAACAGAGATAAAAAATACATGACAACATAAGTAAACAACTCCTCAGAAAGTAAATTACAGCCTGCAATCAAAATGTTAGAAATAAAAAATATAAACAAATGAACATGGACATCCACACATGGCTTGTGATACCCACACAATTTAGAAAATGCGCTGCAAAATAAGAGAATATATACAGGGATCTGTAATTAAACAATTAAACAAACGATCTGCAATTAAGGAAATCGAATTAGATTAACAATTTATAATTGACATATACACACAACATTTAAAATTCAGAAATACATGCAGTAAAGAGACAATTTTGAATTCTAAATAAGAAACACGAAGAATACAAATATTTATTGATATACACAGTCACCTAGACCACTGGTGGGCCCCCCAACAGGTCGTGGCTACACTCCAACAAGAAAACGCAGGTGCTTAAGTCAACGCAATGTTGTCATTAATCATAAAAACATAGTCTGGAACAAAGTTGCAGATAATGTCTGTATTAAAATAATAAAATTATTCTCAAAATTTTTGTCTTTAGTCGTGCCATAGGTAGTGGTATTTATAGATGATTTACAGCTTGAGAGGTCGACCACTGGAAGGGTCGACCTCCTCTAAAACAACAAACTCATTAAATGAGTTCTAACAACAACTTATTCTAGAAATTTAGTTAGGCACTCAACGATCACTACAACCACCCAATCTGAGGTGTGCCAAGCTCTGTAGCTGGAGGCCACAAGGGGGTACAAAACCCAGATCACTGATTCGTCCACCACATGCCGCAAATGTACAAACTGCCAGCTCCAATGAGCTCCGAGTCTCAAGTGTTGAATGAAGTGTCGGATGAGGTACCATATGGAGGACCAAACCATGATTTTTCCCTGTTGCAAAAAAACCATGAGTTAGATATTTATAAACATCGAACTGAACTGAATTGATCAAAAAACCATTACAAAAACACTAATTATACATACTTGATGTGAATTCATGGTGAATTGATATATAAACCTTTGAGAATCCTTCAAAATGGCTAATATGAAGCATAGCATATGTAATATCGATGAAAAAAGTATTTTATCATTGCAATAAAACAATCAAAACATGAACCCAACATTACCCCCACGCTTAAGGATTTGCAAGTCCCTCTGCAAACAAAAATGAATCACCCGACATAACTAGACTAGTGAAGGAGGGGGTGGATTGGCTTTAGAAGCTTCTCCCTCTTTTCCTGGAGATTTTTTCTTGGGACTTTTACAATGTTTCAATTGCGTCCAGAGGTTGCGATTGGTGGTGGTCATTTGATCAACCAATCTTTGAAGAGAATTCAATTTTTCTTGCAATACCACATTAACATGATGTAGATGCCTATCCATAGTTTTTCTCTCTTCCAACTGTTGAAGGAACTGAGCGTTTTCTTGTTGTAATTTCTCAATAATTGGGGTATGATCATATGGTTCAAAAGAAGAGGGCTTGGATCCCTTGATGGATGTAGAAGGTATATCAACTTTGGAAGATGACGTAGGCATATGGGAGGTAGGAGTAACAAAGTTCTTGTGAGAGGGAATAGGTTCAGATTTTACTTCTTTATCAGGCTCAAACTCTTCTACAGAAACTTCTCTGAGTCTTTTATGGGGGCTTTCAAGATCATAAGACACATGGATATGATCCGAAGTGCTTGGAGGTTTTACATTAGGTTTTCCACTTGCACTTTGGGTACTTCTTTGAAAAGATTCCCCTTTGAACTGATTGGCTCCTCTTATATTTGTAGGGACTGAAGGAAAATCTTGTTGAAATGCATATCGTAACTTCTTAGGTTGAGGATCAATAGGTGTTGAGGGAAATGGAGAATTATCAGCAAGATTTTTGGTTTTCTTGCCCGATGAGGCTACAGGGGAATCAACAATTTTCTTGTCCTTTTTATTAGACAGAGTGGTAGTTTGAGTTGGAGGGTTTGGAGTCTTTGGAGAATGAGGCTTAGATGGAGTAACAACCCCTAAATCAATTGATCTCTTCCTGGTCTTGACTGTGATATGGGGTTTTGAGAATTGGTAGAGGAATTCATCCCATGTCTTTCCCTATTTTTTCAACTTAGTTATGACATGCAATTTGATGAGTTCGTGGTGGAATAGACTATTGTGAGGGTTGTCCAGGTTTTTACAAACTTGAGAAGACATTTTTTCAAGACTTTTCAAGAAGTAGAAAGGAAAATTCAAGGGTTTATTAAATTGGAAATGGGCTAACAGAAAAAAAATGACAAGATTTGAAAACATAGTACCTACCTTCAATCAAGCAGAGGGTGAGCACGACACAACAAGAAGGGGATGAGTGGAATGGAAATTAGGGCAAAACACCCGATTTTTATCGTAATTGAGGTGGAAACGGTTGAATTCATGAGCGAATTCATCACACACGATTGCCATGCGTGACTATGATTGTGAAACATTTGAATTTTGAATGGTGTACTTTGGAGGAAAATGCAATTATGTTAGAATTAGATCAATGTCCAAGTGTTCGATTTGGACATTTAATCATAAAAATGCATTAAAAGGTTTGAATTTAATTATCAACATGAATTTTAAAAACATACCATTCAATTCATCTTAACTTACCAGTGAAACAGGTGTATCAATTCAAACCATCATTTTTGCATGCAATCATGGTCATTTACAGTATATGCATACCTCATCTGATCCTCCATATGGCACTTCATCTGATCATCCAGATGGCACCCCATTCGGTCTTCCAAATGGTACTCCATATGGCACTTCATATGGTACTCCTGTGTAAGTAGAAATTATCCCCATTATAATGGACGTTCACCCATAACACTCAGCTTGGGAAATTTATGATAGTCATGGTGGACAGGAGCATGGACATGATAAGTGTGAATCAGATTATCCACTGTTAATTGTCTTGTCATCATTCTTGTAACACTATAAAACAACTTGTTCCTTTGTTTATAGGAGTGTAACACAAACCTGTAGTGAGCATTTAACAGTCTGTCATTGATCTGTAATTGACACAAAGAACCAGTTAAGCAATATTTCATTAAAAAAAACACACAGTGATGTCAGTAATATAGAATTTAGCATTTTAATAAAAACAATTGTTGATATAATATCCCAGAATATCATGAAAATAATATAACATAATTTTTACAGAGATTCTACTTCCTCTTCTCATGGATTATAATATAGATGGGCAGTGTTTATCATTTGTCAGCTCAAGAAACCCCTTCCCCACTCCCAAGTATTGTGACACGTCACAATAAAAAATATAGGGAACCAGTCAATTCTCCCAATAGCCTACGATTTACAGCTTTCCAAGTGTAGAGATAAATTTCACACATTAGTCTGACGAAACAGTTAAAGTATGGCTCCACCTATAGGATAGAACATCCTACATATAGTTAAGAAGAGGTAGGTGAGAGAGTCTTAGAATAGTATTAAAGCTAGTTCCCAATGGAAGATTTATGGAGTTCATTGACCTTTTATTAACCATGCATACTTCTTTTCAGCTTTGTCTACAAGTCATGTCGTACATCACGACAAGTTTAAATATTTAAGAATTTTATTTATTGTTTGTCAGATCATCACCCTCGCTAGGTAGAATGCCTCGCTGCCAACAAGCATGTTCAGTACTCCGACGGGTTTACCTAGTCATACCACATACCAGTACCTGCTACTAGTAGACCTGTTCAGTATCCCTATAGGTTAGCCTCTTACACCATTTTATAGCAAAGATTGGTCCACCATCTTTTAAGATTTTTATATAAAGATTTCTTTTTGTAGGAAGATGGGGAGACAACTCTGAAATTTTTATTTAAGATTGGGATGGTATTTATGTTAGAGGATGACTCTTCTTTATGTATTCCTTATAGATTGTCCTGATGTAAGGGGTACTTAAGCAGGCGTAGCCTATCTAAAGATATGGTATAATCAAGCATTTTTAGTGTGTAGTGGATGGTACCATTGGAAAATAACAGAAAGGTATCTTAAGGATGTTGGAAATGTTTAACAGGCAACATATGCTTCTCATTGATGGAAATTACAACAATGAAGATGGCATGAATACAGGAAGAATGTAACATACGAGCACCAAAAGTATTTTGGGAAGAAGCTGCAGAGCAACCTCGATAAGATCAGAAGAGATAGTGCAGAGGATGTTTGGTATGTTTTACAGGCAGCGTAAGCTTGTCATTGATGGAAAGTACAACAGTAATGATGGCTTGAGTACAACATCGATGATCAACAGGCAAATAGAAGATAAGTCCAGGAAGATCGAATGATCGAAGGCAACGCTGGCAAGTACAACAGTGATGATTGAGTACAGCAGCGATGATCAACAGGCAAAGAGAAGATAAGTCCAGGAAGATCGAATGATCGAAGGCAATGCAACATTGACAAAATGATTGAAGGACCGAGAATAATTTCTGATCGTTGGATCCCATCCAAAATTCCCAACAGCATGAGGGCCGTCAGATCTAAATAAATACAAGAAGAGCGTGCTGAAGAGGAGGATAGATCTCAGGCGTCAGATCTGAGCGTAGGGTCTGACCACCGTTGGATCGAGGAAAACCTGCATGATCTTTAAAAGTGCAAGGAGTAGAGGGCTCACAAATCCCGAAAGTAGGAGGACCGTCCATCTCAGGGGGTTATGTGGACCGTTGATCCGACTCCCTGTCGGAGTTTCGGGGATTGAGAGTTGGATATGACAAGTAATATCATCCACAAAAATATCGATTTCACGATATGCAAAATCAAGACGTAATCTGAGCCATCAAATCAAGATCACATATGGACCTTCGATCCGACTCACGTCAGCAAGCCACGTCAGCTAGGAACACGTGGCACAACTAGGTAATGACAAGTGTCAAACTGATTCAACATGCCAAGCACATGTAAGTCACGAATCAGGGTGACACGTGGCAGTTATTTAACATATGAGATGTCAACAGACTTACACCATGTCGGAGTTTCGAGGATCGCGTGTTGAAAATGTCAAAGAAACAATGCAACAGGAATCCCAATTTCGTGATATGCAAAATCGCGACTTAAATCATTGTCGTTGAATCAAGATCAAATATGGACCATTGATTCCATTCCTTGTCGGAGTTTTGGAGATCGAGACTTGGACATGTCAAAAATTATTGACATCAGGAATCCCGATATCGCGATATGTGAAATCGCGATGTAATCTGAGCCGTCAGATTAAGGTTGAATCTGGACCGTTGATTCCAGTCCTTGTTGGAGTTTCGGGGATCGAGAGTTGGACATGTCAAATATTATTGACATCAGGAATCCCGATATCGTGATATGTGAAATCGCGATGTAATCTGAGCCGTCATATTAAGGTTGAATCTGGACCGTTGATTCCAGTCCTTGTCGGAGTTTCGGGGATCGAGGGTTGGACATGTCAAAGATTATTGACATCAGGAATCCCGATATCGCGATATGTGAAATCACGATGTAATCTGAACCGTTATATCAAGTGTTGATCGGAGGGATACTGATGCATGACACAGTGAAACTACCAGAAACCATTGATGGCATCTGCTAGAGAATTCGAAGAGACCCTTGTGTGATCGCCAGAGGAGATGAAGAGTCTCCAAGCTTCGTCCAAGTGAAGGAAGAATATTCTTAGAAGGGATTGATAGATGGATGAGCGTGGAAGCCTGTAACTAAAACAGAGAAGGTGAGCTCGACTGTCACAGAGAAGACAAAGAGTCTCAACTGCCAGAGAGGCTGAGGAATCTCAACATAACATCCATTGATGATGAACGCGTGGGAAAACCGCCAGAGAAGCTGAAGAGTTACCATGATGATCAGGCAGATCACTCGAGAGGTGGAAGAGATTGGCGCGGTATGAGCATGTAGAGGAATGGTGAATATTGCATGCACAAGATGCACAGAAGCTATATATACAGGGTACAGAGAAGAGAAGGGTTGTTGTCGCTATTGGAGTTTTTCTGTGGTTGTTGTTGGTGAAGGCGATTCATGTGTGAAGAAGGAGGAGAGTGCAACAGCTGAATAACACAGAAGAGGAACTGTGCAGTGAATGGACATGGCGCACAGAGCATAAAAAGCGGAAGAACAGACAACGCAAGTGATGTGTGCAGAAAGGCAATGAGGCAGACAGAGCAACGAAATGCAGTAGAACAGTGATGAGTCTGGTAAGCCATTGTTGAACATCATATCACTGTAATAAGTTTCAGAAGCAAAGATTTATTTTCCAGGGTGGTTGGGAGGTGCTAGGGAGGATTGTTGTCCTCATAGGTTCAAGTGGGTGCTTGAACACAGGGAGTTGTAGCTTCCATCTGGTTGCAGCCAGAGAAACCAGGGTGGCAGGGTGGTGCAAGGGAGAACTCTTGTTCTC
>WSFP011454170.1:0-19460 GCA_009831015.1 Picea engelmannii
GTGAGTTCTGCTTCAAAGGTTTGAGGGCACTGCAGCCATTACTCTGACCTCAAAGGGCTTGCACTTAAAAACATTCAGACCTGTTAATTAAAATCATAAATCATCGGCAACCAGAAGATGAAGATCAATTATAACATTACACCGTTGATTTTCAGCTCCATATCCTAATATTAACTCAAGTAAAATTGTTGCACGTAAATCTTATAACGCACAATTACCGAGGTTAGCAATTGCAAAATAAAATGCGTTAATAGGCAGATTATGGGTAATAAAATGAAATGCAAATGCTCTAGGCAGATTATGGGTAATAAAATGAAATGCAAATGCTCTAATATTAAGTACATAATTTTTTGTTGTATTCATAAATTTAAAGATCCCTGTATAAAACCAACCCTAATGAGTTCAAAATCGAGGTCATATAAAGAAATCAAACCAGCGCTCTAACTACATTTTATGCTGCTGAATTGATACAAAAATGGAGCATTAGCTCCAATGTGTGAACAAACTTACGGAGCAAAATCCGTGCCATCGCTGTCGTAGTCCTCCGCACTGGGGGCAATGACCCTGGAATGCAAAGGGGTGCCGTCGCTGGAGCTCAGGGATTGACGCCTCGTCCTAATGTACTGAATACTCCCCGACGACGGTGTGCCAACCATCATTCCGATCGATCGCGTGTTCGAAACATCCAAAACCCCCCTCGCTCAATCGAGAAATGCTTACCTTACCCAAATCTCATCTGTGAACGGCCCAGAGTTCGAATCCCGCTGATTTGTTGAATGTAATTGGCCCGAATAAAACCAACAGAAAGGCTCCGCCTTTAACATTCAGATCTGAAACAGCCCGAGCGACTGCATGAGCTCTTGGTGATTATTTTTTAGGCATTGGAGAACCCGGGATCGAGTCGTGAGAGTGTTGTTTGGAGGGAAAATATATATAAAAAGCAAGATGAGGGCCGGATGGGTACCTAAATCCCGGTTGTAGTAGCGTAAAGCTGCGTCAAAGGAACCGCTATTAACTGTGCTAATCTGGCAGGTGTAAAAAGCTCACGGGACAATGCACAAGCTACCCATGTAGCTTGTACTCGTCACAAGAAGCGCCTGTCATGTTCAAATCGATTTCATCAATGAAAATCACAATTTTCATGACGCATTGATTTACACATCAAGTAAAAGAGAAGGTAGCGTCGAATCGAACCTGAGGCACACCGGATACAGCACAAAAAAATTATTCTATATCGAATGGCCCACAAGAAATGTGCATGCACGTTGCCACGCTACCTGTAATTCTTCTCTGAGTTGTTTGAGTTGTTGTTGCTAGAGCATCTGTTTCACTAATCATTCACTATAGTGTCTCTCCACATCACCACACATTCAGAGTTTTCTAGAAAATGTTCAGCCACTTATTTATTTATATCTGTCAACTGTGCCTATTGATTTCATTAACCAATTAGATGTCAAAAAAATGTTTTTAAACAGTTAAGAAAAAAAAAAAATTCAAATTGTAATATAAAATTTTGGAAAACAATTTTGAAAAATAAAAAAATTCAAACTGTAATGTAAAACTTTGGAAAACAATTCAATTAGATGTTAAAAAAATATTTTCACTAACCAATTAGATGTCGGCAATAACAATAACGGGTTGGTTTTACTAACCAATTAGATGTCAAAAAAATGTTTTTAAACAATTAAGAAAAATAAAGAAATTGAAACTGTAATGTAAAACTTTGGAAAATGGCTCCACAGTGAATTAATAGATCATCAACCCGATATCTATCCCTATATGCCAGTATAATTATTAGGTTTATAATATTATATAATAAGTAAAGATTGACTCAATAAATTGAACGATTTAAAAATTAGATCAATAATATAAACTGTGTTCTAAAAATAAAATCAGAAGATCAAATTCGATGAAAGAATCCCTCAAAGTTTTTATAAAAACAAACTAGTCCTATTTATTTTGGTTATTGAACATCTATGGCTGTTGTAATGGCTTTTATTATGAATTGCACGAATTCCATACTTTACACTCATATAAAGACCCTGTGTGAAATCTGAGGGATCCGACAACTTTTGAGTGACATGATCTACTCATAGGTCAGTTCCAAGGAAATTTGTTGAACTCAACCATAAATTTATAATATCCATCTTGTTGGAAATTTGTCACGGTAAAGATTTAGGATTTCATCCCAGCTTTGGAGAATGTAAAATACAATCTAACTACAACAAACAAGAAATGATACCAGTAATTTAATGGAGCCATATGATAGAGTTAGCGGTTTTCTTGAGCAAACAAGAAATGTCCATAGACCTTCCACCTAGAACCGGGAAGTGCCATATCAAAATCTGATGTAAAAAAGAAAAACAGAGCTACACTATATATGTTTGTTGAGAATTTGCATGGCAATCAGGTTCAGTTTCACTCTTAATACATGCAAACATTAGACATTCTCTTGCAGATTTTTTCTACAGACTGGCCAAGATCTAGACCAGATTAGATGACTTAAGAGGAATGGACCGAATTGCTTGTGTGTTTGTTTGGATAAATTCCTCATGCCACTATGAAAAAAAAATCCCACACTAAACATTCCATCATTGTCTGCTCATTAATGAAATGTTAGATATGAAATTAGCCGGCAGAACCAGTGCAAAATTAGAAGGAAAATTAATCACTATTAATCTTTGTGCACTGTTATAAAGAAATCATTGACCACACTACTTTGAAAATGAATGTGAATATTGTTGGAAGAGTTAATTTCTACCTACCACCATAATTTCCACTAACTTCGAGACTCTTCCTCCACCAACTTAGTCACTGATGCTTCTAGATATCTCCCGCTCCGAGAAATCTATGGACTCTCGAGAGCCTCCCAAGACCTCTCTAAAAACGTGGCAGATGTAACCATTTTGAGCACTGAGAAATAAAATCAATCTTTATGTTATTTGGTGTATTTCATTTTCTTCTTCCCACTTCATCGTGGTATCAGAGCGAGGTGAACAGTGAGGGTCGTGAGGTTGAGTCTTGTGCGTAGAGGAAAATCCTATGTAGAATTGGGTTGCGAGCTATAAGGTGTATGCGGTGGAGGGAAGAGTGAAGGCCTCGTTCCTTAAGAGATTTCGTTGGATCAAGGACAAGTACTCATAAATGTTACAAGGATGTTGATGAATCGTCACATAGCTGTGTTATTGGCTTTCAAGTGTTATTCATGAGGCTCTTTCAAAGGGAGAATACATTGCACTTGTGTACACGAGGGTCGAGGGTTTGAGAGAAGGAGCCACAATGGGTATTGACTTAATTGTCGGTGGAAAGAGCAAGAAGACCAGGCGTACTACTTAGCTCTAGGCTTGGTTGGTCCGTGGCAATGTTTAAGAGCTTCAATTTCCAAACGGAATGATTGGGTCAGGGTTCGCCTTCCAAACCGCTTGACCAAGGTTCGGTTTTGAACTGGTGGTGAAGAATTAAGGATTGTTTAGTTGTTGAAGGGTTTTGAAGTGAGCAATGATGATTGATTAAGAAGGAAGCAATGGCCGAATACACTCTAGTCCCACCAAATATTTATTGCGAGATATTGTTTGCAGAGGCTGTGAAAGTGTTCATTGTTCTATCTGATAATACACATATAAATTTGGAGTGATGTAGAAATGGAGAAGGAGAAGTCGGCGAAGGAGTCGAGAATGGAAAAACGCGAAGAAAGAAAAGGAAGCGGCTAGTGAATATTGGCAACAAAAACATGGTTGGGCCGAGGCAATGAATCTGTGGAGTTCCTTGTAAATTGGTGACAATTTTTGGATGTCTCTTTGTTACTATAATCTTTTGACTATTTTGTTGGATTTTTTTTACCGAAAGGATTGTCATTAGGGCTTGATTTTTTTTTCTTTAAAGAATGGCATCATGCATGTATCAAAAACTTATGATTCCAACATTTTCTAAGAAAAATTATGATAATTGGGAATTTAGAATGAAATTAGCATTTAATCCATATGAGCTATCAGATATAGTAATGAATGGTTATAGTGAACCACAAGATGAGTCTATTTTGAGTGTTGATGAAAAGAAAAAGCTTGATGAAAATAGGGAAAAGAATAAAAGGACTTTGCAGATAATTGGACAAGCATTGGATGATTTGGTTGTTGGAAAGATTAAACTAGCCACTACAGCCAAACGAGGATGGGACATTCTAGAGACAACATATCAAGGCACTAGTAAGGTAAAAATTGCCAAACTCCAAGCACTTAGAAGAGAATTTGAAAACTTGCAAATGAAATATTTTGATTCAATAGATCAATTTACATTTCGTGATACATATTTGGTTAATCAAATAAGACAAAATGGTGATGAGATAGAAGATCAGAAGGTTGTAGAAAAGGTTTTGAGAAGTTTTCCTAGAAAATTTGATGCAATTGTTGTGGTAATTGAAGAATCTAAAGATTTGACTACATATTCTATAGATGATTTGGTTGGCTCCTTGAAACATTATGAAGACAGATTGAATAGAAATGACAATACCTCATTGGAGCATGCATTCAAAACACAAATGACATTTGGCAGAGGCAGAGGAAGAAGAGATCCAGGATTCAGAGGAAGAGGAAAAGGAAGAAATAATTTTCAAAGAGAAGAAAGAAAGAATCAAGAACCAGAAGGATGGAGAAATCAAAATTTCATCTCAAGGGAAAGCAATAACAATCAGGCATCACAAAGGTATGGAAAATCAAAGATTCAATGTTATTATTGCAAGAAGTATGGTCACTTTGCAAATGAATTCCAAAAGAAACAAGTAGATATGAAAAAGAAGAATGAAAATTTCTCTGAGAACAGTTCTGAGACATTGTTTATTACATGTGATGTATCTCAAGAAAATGCAAGTAACATTTGGTTTCTTGATAGTGGGTGTAGTAAACATATGACTCGAAATAAAGAGTTGTTTGAGGATTTGGATACATCAGTTAAAGAACAAATTAAATTGGGTAATGGTAACATTGTAGAAGTCATGGGAAAAGGTGCAATTAATGTAATAACAAAGACTAGAAAGAAAACTATTCCTGATATTTATTGTGTACCTAGTTTGAAGCATAATCTCATAAGTGTGGGACAACTTACTCAAAAGTTTTATAGAATTGCTTTTGAGAATAATGTATGCACTATACTTGATATTCCTCCTAGTAAAATGGTGATTGCAAAGATTAAAATGACAAGCAACAAAATGTTCCCACTTCACATGAAAAGTGAAATGATGGAGAAGATTGGAGAAAGTTTCAAGGCATCAAGTTAAGATCAATCATGGATATGGAACTTGAGGTATGACCATATAAACTTTAAAGGATTGTGTTTGTTTCAAATAAATGAAATGGTAAGAGGCTTACCACCTATTAAAGCACCAATAAGTTCATGTGAAAGTTGTATTTTGGGCAAGCAGCATAGGAAAATATTTCCAAAAGAAATGTCATATAGAACTTGGGCACCTTTAGAAATTGTGCATACAGATTTATGTGGTCCAATGCAAACACCATCATTAAGGGGGAGCATATATTTTCTAACATTCATTGATGATTATAGTAGAAAAACATGGGTTTATTTTCTCAAACACAAATATGAAACATTTGACAAGTTTAAGGAATTCAAGGCATTGGTTGAGAAACATAGTGGCCTATCCATTAAAAAATTGAGATCAGATAAAGGAGGAGAATACAAGTCAATTTCATTTTTGAAGTATTGCAGGTATCATGGAATAAAGAAGCAATTCACTACAAGCTATACACCTCAACATAATGGTGTTGCAGAACAGAAGAATCGTACAATAATGGATATGGTAAGAAGCATGTTGAAAGGAAATAATCTATCTAATGAATATTGGGCCGAAGTTGTAGATTGTGTAGTGTATATATTAAACAGGAGTCCAACAAAGATTGTTAGAGACATGATTCCTCAACAAACATGGATTGGTAAGTATCATAGTGTTTCTCATTTTAAAGTATTTGGTTGCATTGAATATGCACATGTGCCTAAACAAACAAGGAGTAAATTAGATGATAAAAGTGAAAAATGCATTTTTATTGGTTATGATAAACAATATAAGGCATATAAGTTGTTTAATCCTATAACCAAGAAATTAATTGTAAGTAGAGATGTTGTATTCAAAGAAGAAGAATCATGGGATGGAAATATAGACAAGACAATTACAGGTACAACATTACTATATGAAGAACAAAGAGAAAAAGTTCAAGGAGAACAATCAAATGAGCAAGGAAGAATAACATCAAGAATTGAAGAAAACTCACAAAGGCAAGTTGAGCAAGGAGAAACATCAAGTCCACAAGTAAGTTATGACTCAAATCCTACACTTGAATCATTAAGACCAAGATTAAGAGGAAAAAAGACTAGAAGCTTGCAAGAAATATATGATCAAGGAGATAGGATAGATTTGCAATCCAATTTTGCTCTATTAACTCAAGATCCTATATACTTTGAAGATGCAATTAAGGAAGAAAATTGGATTAATGGAATGAATGAAGAAATGGAATCTATTAATAAAAATGATACATGGGATCTAGTTGATTTACCTAAGGAGAAATAATGCATAGGTGTGAAATGGGTGTATAAAAATAAATATAATGCAAATGGAGAAGTTGACAAATATAGGCAAGATTAGTAACTAAAGGATTTGCGCAAGAACATGTAATTGATTACAATGAAACATTTGCACCCGTAGCAAGACTTGACACAATTAGGATGGTACTAGCTATTGCAGATCAACACAATTGGAAATTTTATCAAATGGATGTCGAATCAGCCTTCTTGAATGGATATTTAGAAGAAGAAGTCTATGTGCAACAACCACCAGGATATCATGTAAGAGGACAAGAATACAAGGTTTACAGGTTGAAGAAGGCACTTTATGGATTGAAGCAAGCACCAAGAGCTTGGTATAGCAGGATAGATTCATACATGATAAAAAATGAATTCATAAGAAGCACAAGTGAGCCTACACTATACACAAAAGTCAATGAACAAGTTCATATATTGAATGCTTTCCTATATCTTGATGATTTGATCTATACAGGTACTCTCTCTATTGATATGCTTAAATCAACAATGAAGAAGGAATTTGAGATGACAGACTTGGGGTTAATGAAATATTTTCTTGGCATTGAGGTCACACAAAATGATGAAGGCATTTTCATTTGCCAAAGTAAATATGAAAAAGATGTTTTAAAAAGTTTTAGAATGATAATTTGCATTCCAATTTCTACACCTGTGGCAATTGGCACAAAATAAGTAGAGAACAAAATGAGATGGATTTTGATTCAACCATATTCAAAAAATTGGTTGGAATTTTGATGCATCTCACAACGACTAGGCCATATATAATGTATGGAGTCAGTTTGATTTATATATTCATGGACACACCAAAGAATTCACATTGGAAAGAAGGAAAAAGGTTATTTAGATACATTGAAGGAACTATGAATCATGGCATATTGTATTCCACTTAAAATAATCTGTAGTTGGTTGGATACACATATAGTGATTTTGCAGGGAGTATTGATGACATAAAGATAACATCTGGATATGCATTTCATCTTGGAACAAGAGTTGTGTCATGGGCCTCAAAGAAGAAACCAATAGTGACAATCTCATCAACAGAAGCAGAGTATGTAGCAGGTACATCAACAACATGTCAAGTAGTTTGGATGCGAAGAATATTGAAGGAAATAATGCATAATCAAGAGGATCCCACTACAATCTATTGTGACAACACGTCCACCATTGCACTATCAATGAATCATTTTTTTCACAAGAGGACGAATCATATTGACACTAGATATCACTTCATTCGGGAACTTTTCAACAATGGAGAACTAATCCTACAACATTGAAGATCAAAGGAGAAAATTGCAGACATATTTACAAAGGCTTTAGCACAAGACCAATTTGAGTATTTGAGAGAAGCATTGGGCATTGTAAATATTGATGTAATTAGTAGAAATTAGGGGGGAGTGTTGGAAGAGTTAATTTATACCTACCACCATAACTTCCATCGAATTCCAGACTCTTCCTCCACCGACTTAGTCACTGACACTTCTAGATATCTCTCACTCCGAGAAATCTTTGGACTCTCGAGAGCCTTCCAAGCCCTCTATAAAAAATGAGGCAGTTGTAACCATTTTGATCACTAAGAAATAAAACCAATCTGTATGTTATTTTTTGTATTTCCTTTGCTTCTTCCCACTTCAAATATATAGGAACAAGATATCATAGATTCTGGACCAAGAACAAATCTCAAATCAGTCATTAAAAATAGATGGGGATTAGTGTTGTTGCCTCTCAGTGTTTCCTGAATCAAGATAGTCACATTCTAGTTGAGGAGGAAAATGTTTTCAATATATCTAGACTTACTGCACTACACTACCACCGAACAAATGAGTTCCATTTGTGGAAAATCATTTCAAATATCAGTCAAGGAATGCCAAAGCCAGTTCTTAAACTCTATAAATGTTTGAATAAATGAATACAAAGGTATCGATAATTGTTGTATTTGTAACGACTAGAGTGTGGAAATGCAGTAAACGAGGTTGTGACTAGTGAGAAAAATAGAGCTACACTATATATCAAAATCAAAATTTAAGAAAAAGAAAAGAGAATTTTATAATTCATGCATGCAAATCAAAGAGAATGTTATAATTCATGCGTGCCACGTTCAAATAATTACAACTAGGTTATATGCATTGCATACCAGGAACTGCAGTCCTCAACTGAACATATTTTACTTCAAATTGAATTGAAGATGAACCTGAGCAACATATTGAGGCTCGAACCATCACCACAGTGTATTCTCCATGGTATTTGTTGCTGCAATATACGAAAATTAGAAGAAAATTGTGCAATGACATCCACGTCGACCCTGCTTTCCTCCACCTCCGATAAGGTATTCTTCTATTGTGTGCAGATTTTTTCCACATGCATGAAAATATACCAAGCAATGTGAATCTTTTTTTCGCCAATTTTCTAAAAGTTAAACGAATGGATCAAAAATCTTCGTTGGATTCCGTTGCATCAAAAATCTTTGTTGGGTGAAAAATTCTTGCCTAATATTGTCAGAAGCTCTTCTTGTCTGAATATATTCCTCCACTCGTACCCTCAAACAGATTGATCTGAGGACGTGGTTGATGCATACATATTCCTCTATGATGAGGATATCCACGGTTTTCATCTTTTTAACCGGATCGATGTCTCCCCAAAGACCCTCCATTCTTTCATGACATGGAAATGAATGCAATCTCATGCTTCTTCATACAAGTTTTGTATTTTTATCCATATATATATATATACATATGGCTGTGTGAATAGAGAGAAATATATGAGAGAATGGACTTATTATAATTGAGTATCACATCTCTTTTTACCACTTTTATAGTCATATCGTTACTTTTGTTTTTGAATTATTCTTGTACTTAGTAGCATCACATGGGATATTTTTAGGCTATATTGGTTGCGGTGCCATTTCCGATGTCTTTGCTCAAGGAGAAAACACCCCCTAATCTTATTTATGAGGCACCCTAATGAGTCCATGCATTGCATCATTAAATGAATCTTGTTGCATTACCATTAGCATGTTATAAATTTGATATTGTACTCTCATGATTTTTGGTTTAACCTTGTTTTTTAATTAGAGTCTTATAATCCTACCATTTTATGGCAAATACAATACTTTTGGTAATCCTTGCACCCTTATATTGTCCAACATATTAGTCACCTTAACGTTGTTCCTTCTAGTATGAGTGAAATATAACTCTTCAAAATTATTGAAAGTATTTTGTATCTTGGATAAGCTCACAACCAACCTGCAATGGATATGTTAAGTGTTGTTATTGTATTTCGTCATCAACCTCTACACACGTTGTGTAATTTTCTATGAATCACCATCTAACTATAAAAACAGGTGATAGACCAAGTGTTGATCCAGATCCATTCCTCTCTTTGCTACCTCATTTTTTGTTGAGTTGTTTATATGTTTCCCAATGTTTGTTATGAAAATGACTAATAGATGAACTTCACTATCTCTAAATATACCACCTTGTTGGACACATAATCCACCTTCTTGGACACGTAATCCTTGGGATTACGTTACCTATGTAAATATGATTGTAAATATGAAGATTCATAGGTGATAGAAAAAGTCACACAGAAGGTGAATACCAATCATCACTCATAAATGTATTTATAGACATTTATGTTAATGCAATAGACAAGTGTGGAGTTGCACATTCTTCCATATCTAGCCTTTCAGTGGTGTGAGAGTGCGGGATAACTCCATGATTTGATACCTTAGTGTTTCCTTTCCTCTTGTGAACAGAAAATGCCTCCTCTTTGCCTATCAATCCCTCTTCCTTCTCTGGTTGATTCTTTGTCTCTCTACTAGTTCATCCACATCCCAGTTCTTCCATGGATTATTCCATTCTGTGTCATTTTTTCTTTTTGCATGTCTTGTAAAACCCTAATTTTCTTGTCATGTGCATGGCTTACCCCTGTGCTAAACCTTATTCTTCTTTCACTTTCACTCAAACTTTTACTAGGATTTGTAACACACCTGGAAAAGAATTTAGTATGCATAGACTCAAGAAATTCATCAGCATATGCCTAAGCAATCTATTTCTGCTCATTCATAGGGGTTGAATATAAATCCGGTATCAATTCCCACATATGTATTTTTACTTTTTGTCTTCACTAATTTACTTGTATTGAGCCTGTACGAATCCTCTTCCAGCTTGAAGAATGATTTCGGTCGTTGCTTAAAACCCTAGCATCTATTTCCTATGCATTCTTGGTTGAGAAGTTGTGGTTGTCATCCCACTTCCTACCACGCTGCTGACAATGTTGAGCGCCCAGAGGACGACAAAATAAAGGAAGAGGATAGTGTTGAGAGAGGCAAGGGAGGTTTTCGAAATAATTTTACGTATGACCTACTGATAATTTCTGGCATTGTTGTGACTTTGCTGGTATCCGTTATGGCCATGGTAGTTTTTTTTTCTCCATGCACGGGCTCATGCATACTCTAGATTGAATTTTTGATTGTACAAGAGAAGAGATCAGGGAACATACTGGAAGGAAGCAAGCACAAATGTATAATAATGCACCTATTGGGTCCCGCTATCTGATAATATGTTTCCATGCGAATTTCCAGTTTTGTGAGAAGCTTTATGACTTACGTATTTAAAGTTCTTATTTTCCTTCATGGTTACACCCTTTAATGCACTCACATGCCTCTAGGCCACTAGGAAGGCATATTTGGAAGAATTGCAAGAATGTACTAGATTAGATATGGAAGAGTAGAAACATCACACTGTAGCATATACAAAATAATTGCAACAATGGATTGTCATGAAGAGACGTAAAGCCCAACATTGATCCTTGAGTTATGGTAGCTAAACATTCAATCAATTTTGGATACCAATCATTATTCCTTCACATTTCCCGCCTTTTCAACTTGTATCTCTACTTCTGTAGTTGTTTCTTCATTTTCCTGTGTAAGCTTTGTGCCACTGGTATATAATTCCATACAATCTTACTATAGACCTAAAATTCCATACAATATAGCTATTACTTCTATTTTTTAACAAAATATTCGATATTTCTACAAAGATCTTCTGATTGATTTTGGAAGCTCAATTGAGAATCCATAGCTATTGGTTCACATGTGTTTTGCTGCTACGCGTGAATGAAGGTGGAAGAATATGGATTCTCTCATTTCCATCATTGGTGTGGTGTTGAGTGGTAAAGAAAATTATCAAGAATGGTACAAAAAGATCAAAAGCATTTTGATCTTCAACGATCCATGTCATGCAATTTGTGAAGAAATGGTTTATAATGAATAAGAAGACTAAACAATTGAATCAGAAGAAAATATGAAGAATACCAGATCAACTATTCCTACATCAAAAAAATAACCTACCATATGGAAGGACAAATATCATAAATCATATGTTGTGATTTATGCAATAGTAAGCGAAGAGACCATGAAATCATACAACTGATGGTGAAGATCTTCAACCTAGAGTTGAAGAATGATGACCTTGTTACACCCCCACACCTAGGGGTAACTTGATCCAGATGGAAGTCGATGGCCTCCCACCTATTCCAACTGGATCATTTTGGAAGTTTTCCAGTTCAATAGTTTTTTCCTAATTTTTGGGTCCCTGACTTCCGGGGTAGTTTTGAGGCCCTAAAAAACCTTTTTAGGGCTCTCCTCATAACAATATTTTAGTCCTCGGATAGACCTTTCCAATCGGATATAGTGCGCCTAAAACATATAAAGTATGCAAAAGTTACGACCCCAAGAAGTTGATGTACTAACTTACCCAAATGGGGCCCACATGACTTTTGGCACTTCATCTCCTACGGCTAGGTTTTTGGATGTCTAGGGTTTTTGACATTCCTGTTTATTGTAAAAAGGCCTTGACAGCCTCATTGTAATCATATTCTTATGAATGAGCACAACCGTCACATCTCTTCTCATAGTTAAGCCTCCACCACTTTAGCAAGCTGGTTTTCTGCTGTATTTTATAGTTTTAGCTTATTTCCCTATTGAGTAGAAACATGTTTAATGTATATCTGTTATTCTGTGTTCAGAATATTTTCATAATAATATATATTCATTTCTTTCTTCTCATAAAATATGGATAAGTGGTATTAGATCGTTCTTCTCCTTATCATTCTTAATGCATGTCCCCAACGAGGTCAGGGTACAAAGAAATGGGTCTCGAGCTTGTTTCTCTTGAAGGAAAAATATCTCGCACGCCCAAGTGACCTATGATGGCGGGAGAAAAGAAAGAGGATGGGACAAGAAATACCTTAAAAATGTTCGTCAAGGAATCCCTCACACAACAGAGGAATGAGATGATGGATAGTTTTGCACAAATCCTTCGTCGACTACCAACAGGAAATGCATCTTCCTCAAATGGAGGCGTCGCCCACTTCAAGGTATAAATCAACTTCGATATTCCTATATTTGAAGGTCAAATAGATGCAAATGCTCTAGAAAAATGGTTGAATATGCTAGAAGGGTATTTCTCTATCCATAAATTCTCGAATAGAGAAAAAATTACTTTTGCGCTCCTCAAAGTTGTTCCCCATATCAAATATTGGTGGGAAATTTTCTGTGAGAAAAAGGAAACAGAGGAAACCTCATTATTTACAGTCACAGTCACCTGGGAGTCCTTCAGGGATTTTATTAAGGAACAATACTACCATGTTGGAATTTATGATGACCTGTATACAAAATGTATGACACTACGGCAGGAAAGAGACCAAGTGGTGCTCGAGTTCACAAATATCTTCCATACCTTGCACACGAAGCTGGGTATCAAATATTTTGAGCGACATATGGTGCTCAAGTATCGTAGTGGTATGCATAGATACATCCAAGTCGAAATGGAGTTTTTGGACATCTCATCCTTGGGCATGGCCTACCGATATGTCATCAAAATAGAGCATTATCTCAAACAAAAGACACGGTAATTTGGGCCTGGTAACCCATCACAACAAAAGCCAGGAAAGGGTGGCCCTAAAACACAGAAGAAAGGATAGAGAAAATATGAACCACCTCAAGAAAATCATTCTAGGCCACAAGAAAAGAAGGACACTGGAAATATAAATAAAGATATCAGGAAGTGGTGTGACTTCCATAAGATCCCCTAGCATAAAACTATTTATTGTCGCTCAAAGAAGTCGTTGGTGGCTAAGGTGAAAGCCTCTGAATCAGATGTGGGTTCTGAATCTAAGTTAGAACTAAAAAGGGGGAGACAGATCATTGATGTAGAACCTAGTTCTACCATTTCTACCACCAAACTCCATTCTAGTGAGCCAAATAAGGTAGAGGAAGGAGAGCACCTTTTTCATTCATATATGTGGGTAAAGGGTACCTCGCAACACTTCATCGTTGATAGCAGTATCCAGAAAAACCTCATCTGAGCAGAGGTTGTCAAGCAACTCTCCCTGCCGACAATGCCGCATTGACAACCCTACACCATCGGATGGCTCCACCAAGGAAGCGACATCTGCGTCAGCCAACAATTTATCCTATCATACAACATCAATCCCTTCAAAGATGAGGTATTGTGTGATGTTTCCCCTCTCAATGTTCATAATGTTATTTTGGGCCAACCATATTTATGGAAATGCCATGTTGTGTATGATTCTAGGCCTCACAGTGTTATTATTACTTTGAACAAGAAATTGTATAGGATACCGGAGGCAATCCCACCTAGTGTTATTTCCTTGATCTCTTCCAAGCAATGCAGGAAGGTCATCTCTCATACGGGTAATTGTGTCTTCTTCGTGATTTTCTCTCAGAATGAGCGAAAGATCGAAACCACATCCAGGGTCTCCATGACCAACCTCTTCACACAACAGAAGAAAGTGGATAAGGTCATGGAAACATACTCAGATATCTTCTCCTCACCTATCGAGGTACCTCTGCACTTTCAGGTCAAGTACCCCATCAATTTGACCCCCGACGCACTACTTCCTAATGGAACAATCTACTTCTTCTCTTTGTTAGCGAATGAGGAGATCAAGCGAAATATCCAATAAATTATCCACAAGGGGAACATATGTCCTATATCATTACCTTGTGGGAGCCTAATCATGTTTCTACAGAAGAAAGATGGAACCTCGCGACTCTGCATTGATTACCATGCCTTGAATAAAATCACAGCAGAAACCGGTACCCGATTCCCCAAATTGACGACCTCCTTGATCATCTCACGTGGGACAAATACTTCATTAATATTGATCTAAAGTCTAGCTACCACCAGGTCCCAATAGAGCAGACAGATGTATGGAAGACTACCTTCAAGTCAAAGGAATGGCTTTTCGAATGGTTGGTCATGCCATTTGGCTTGAGAAATGATCCAATCACTTTCATTTGGATGATGGGCAATATCTTGCGACCATTCACCAATACCTTTGTAGAGACCTAAAGCTCAATTTTGATCCTTGAGTTCTGGTAGCTAAACATTTAGTTGATTTTGGATACTAATCATTATTTAGTCACATCGCATGCCTTTGCAAGTTGTATCTCTAATTTTGTAGTTGTTTCTTCATTTTCCCGTGTAAGCTTTGCACAACTTGTATATAAGTCCATACAATGTTAATATAGACCTACAATTCCATACAATACTATATAGCTATTACTTCTATTTTTTAACAAAATATTAGATATTTCTACGAAGATCTTCTGATTGATTTTGCAAGCTCAATTGAGACTCCATAGCTATCGGTTCACAAGTTTGTTGCTACTACACGTGAATGAAGGTGGAAGAATATTCATTCTCTATTTTACATCATTGGCGTGGTGTTTAGTGGTAAATAAAATTACTGGTAATGGTACAAAAAGATCAAAATCACTTTTATATTCAACGATCCATGGCATGGAATTTATGAAGCAACAATTTCCAATGAAGAAGAATACAAAATAACTTACTCAGAAGAAAAGTTGAAGAATAAAAAATCGACTATTCCTACATCAAAAAAATAACCTACCATATGGAAGGACAAATACCATAAAGCATATGTTGTGATTTATGCGACAATAAGTGAAGAGAACTAGAACTCATACAACTGATGGTGAAGAAATTTAAAATAGAGTTGAAGAATGATGACCTTGTTACCCCCCCATTCCTAGGGGTAACTAGAGGAGATCATGTCTCATGGAACGCAATGGAGAACATGATCCATGTTGAAATTTAATGCTTAGCTCATGCACATGTGTTTTAATTCAATTTAGTGTAATGATCCCAAGCCAATTGTTTTTCTTGGAATCACTAACTAACCATTGATTTGATTATTATTTGTTGTGTATGCAGGTTGGACATGAATATTTTGGCCTTAGGGTTTATTTAGTTATTCAGCCACCAATTTATACAAGAATCATTATAATCATATGAAGATCATCAACATTACACAAGATAGGAACCACAAGCAAATAGTTTAACTTTATTATAAGAAAGAAAGCACCTGATACAATAGAGAAGCAGATCTGAATTATATGGCTTCAAGACAATAATGGAGTTGTATACAAAATGCTCTCGGAGATACAAATCAAGCCTCCCAAAGGATTCCAATAGAAGATGAACGCTCAACTGCAAGACCAGGGTTTCAGCCTCCCCTCAAGCAACTAGTACGACCCTGATGATTACTGGTACGACCTACTGAAGACAAGGACACCAAGGGTTTCTCCCTCCTAAAGATATGGACCCCCTGATGCTGCCAAACTATCCCTAATGATAGATCAAGGAAAGGGAAGCCTCCTCCTGAAGTATGAAGCTAAAAAACTGAAGCTTCCTCCTCAAACTGCAGAAACCCTAGGATGATACGACCCTCTTGAAACCCTGAATATGGACAATAGTATGGCCCAGCTGAATACAAGGTATGAATTGTCTGAAACTCTCCCGGATGATAGATCGGGCAACCACAAGAACTTGAGAGAAGTTTCAAGGTCATATCTAGCCTATGGCCTTCTATATCTGAGAAATAATGAATCACCAAGTCATACCCTCACTCCTAAAATCGTCCCAACCTACAGTAAATGATAGGGACATGATAACTCCTCCAAGAAGCCCTCAAACTGATGAGAAAAGTCTTGCAAGAAAAACCCTAGTGATGGAAAACTCTCAAGCTTCTTCCCTTGGCTGGATCGAACTCTTCCTCAGCAATGGGTGCGCCCCTGCAAGAAAACCCTAGCTGGTATGACCCTGCTGATCCAAATGGTACAACCCTGCTAGTCCTCCTGGATAGATGATAGTTGTAGAATGGTGTGGGTGGAGTATTTCATCCCCGAGACCAAGCTTGGAGCTAGGTGAGTTGAATATTTCACCACTGAGCTGCTCAATAGGGTTTGTAATATAAAAACCCTCAAAACTGTATGCTCAAGAGAATCAACAAGAAAAATACCAAAATCCATAATGAATAAGAGGTGTGCCCTAGCCTTCTCTTTATAGTTTTCTTCTATTTCCCTGTTGAGTTAATTTAACTCCTAGAGTTAACCCTAACTCAACCTTCAACGCTTCTATTTCTTCATTGAGTTATCTTTTCACTCCTTTTTCTCTTTTTATTAATTCAACTTAAGAATATAACCTTAGTTTGGTTGACTTTTCCTCTTAGTCTGAGACTATGGCCTAGCAGGGATGCCTAGGCCACTAAGTCCTATGAAAACCTCTTCATCAAGAGGTGGGGGACATTACAGTCTCCCCTGCTAGAAATTGCTTGCCCTTAATCAATTCCAAACCTATTTCCCAGAATACTTGTTCATTATCCCATGTGGAATCCTTAATGGGTAGATCCTTCCATCTAATTAGGTACTCTCTGATGCGTTTTTTCTTGAGCCTCTTCTCCCGAACCTCTAGTATCTCTTCCAGAATCAGAACAAGTTTCCCTTCTTCTTCCATAGGAGGCAGTACCTCAATAGGTTTGATGTGTTGGTCGATGGCCTTCTTCAGGCAGGACACATGAAAGACATTGTGTATCCTGTTGCCCTGTGGCAGTTTCATCTCATAAGCTACGACCCCTATCTTCCTGTTGATCCTGTAGGGACCAAAGAAACATGGTTGTAGCTTCTCTACTCTGCTTCCTTTTATAGAAGCATGCCTGTATGGTTGGAGCCTTGGATAGACTAAGTCACCAACCTCAAAAGTGCGGTCCACCCTGTGCTTGTCTGCTTGGACCTTCTGCTAGTTCTGTGCTCTCTATAGATGATTCTTTAGCTCTCTAAGGATGTCCTGGCTCTGCTGTACCCAATCCTGTACCAATGGTGCCTTATTTTCACCGAAATAAATCTCTACAAAAGATAGTGGGTCATAGATGTATAAGGCCTTGAATGGTTTCATGCCTATGGACACGTGTTGGGTGGTGTTGTAGCAGTAATCTCCCAAGTGTAACCATCTGATCCATGCTTTCTGTTGCCCTGCTACATAATTTATAAGATAGCCTTCAACCCACTTGTTGACTATATCGGTTCATCCATCTGTTTGCGGGTGATATCTAGTACTAGGGGTCAAGGCCATACCAACCAATCTGAACAATTCCTGCCGAAACGTACTCATGAACCTGCTATCCCTGTCACTGACAATGGTTTTGGGTAGGCCATGCAACCTGAAAATCTCCCTAAAAAACAGTTCAGCCACCTATGTTGAACTGAATTCGGTGGCTATGGAGAAGAAGTGTGCAAACTTTGTCAACCTATCCACCACCACAAAAATGCAGTCCTTCCCCTGTGTTTTTGGCAACCCGGTGATGAAATCCATGGATATGCTTTCCCACTTCTGCTCTGGAATGGGTAAGGGTTGTAGTAGTCTTGTTGGGTGGGTGTGCTCATCCTTGTTCTCTTGACATGTAGTAGACTCCTTTACATTCATTATTACATCCTCCTTGATGCCCTTCCATGAGAACCTCTCCCTTACCTATCTGTACGTCTTACTGATCCCTTGGTGCCCTGCCATTGGCGAGTTATAACATGCCTGCAACACCTTGGCCTTGAAGGCCGATCCAGGAACCAAAAAGATTCGGACCTTGTAATATATGAGGTCATTTATAACCTTCAAGTTATCATCCTGTACTTGTCTGTCCAATAGATGACAAGCATACTTATCCCTTGCATACTCCATCACTAAGTGGGCCTTCCAGTCAACTGATACACCTATTAATGAAAAAATGGATGGCCTCCAGGATAATGCATCAGCTACCACGTTGTTCTTCCCCTTGACAAATTCAATGTCAAAGTCATAGGACTGTATCCTGCTTACCCATTTTTTCTACCTTTCATTCAAGTCCTTTTTCTCCAGTAGGTATTTAAAACTGTTGTGATCTGACTTAACTACAAACCGTGCACCTACCAGATATTGCCGAAATTTGGCTAGTGCGTGCATAATGGCTATCATTTCTTTGTCATAAATGTTGTAGAGTAGCTCAGGACCCTTGAGTTTCCAGCTCTCATAGGCAAGAGGGTGCTTATCCTACATCAATACAGCCCCTATACCTTCTCCTAAAGCATCACACTCCAATGTAAAAGGTAGTCTGAAATCTAGAAGGGCTAGGATTGGACACGTGATCATCACCTTTTTCATCTTATCCATTGTATTTTGAGATTCTTCACTCCATTTGAAGGCTCCCTTCTTAGTCAAATCGGTCAAGGGTGCACACCGCTGGGAAAATCCCTTGACAAATTTCCTGTAGTATGTGCACATGCCTAGAAACCCCCTTAACTTTGTGAGTGTCTTAGGAGTAGGCCACTCCATAATGGCTTTTATTTTCTGCTTATGCACCTATACCCCCTTTTCTCCAATGATGTGTCCCAAGTAAATTACCTCTGTCATTCCAAACTCACATTTGGACTCCTTAGCGTACAGTGACTGTTTCTCCATGATAGACAAAATTTGATCCACATGCTGAAGGTGTTCCTCCCATGTCTT